>JBBPBX010001481.1:0-15460 GCA_038048925.1 Garcialebias charrua
AGAAACAGGAAGCCAGTGTAGTGAACGCAGTACAGGAGTGATGTGTTCATACTTACGCACTCTCATCAGGACCCTGGCAGCGCTGTTTTGGACATACTGTAGTTTTTGTATGTTCTTGCCAGGAATCCCGAAGAGAAGTGCATTGCAGTAATCCAGTCTGGAGGAGACAAAGGCATGGACGAGCTTTTCTGCATCAGTGAAGGACAGTGTAGACCGAAGCTTTGCAATATTTCGAAGATGAAAAAAAGAAGTTTTACAGATATGCTTTATATGGCTTTCAAAGGTGAGTTGTGGATCAAAAATAACACCAAGATTGGTGACTGTATTGGAAAGAGAGATGTTCTGGCCAGAAAAAGTGATACTGAGGATTTTTTGTTGTTGAATTTGATGTGATGTACCAATTTGAATTGCTTCTGTTTTTGAACTGTTAAGGTGAAGGAAATTTTGCCGCATCCATGCCTTTATCTCCTCCAGACACGCTGTGAGTGTGGAAAGAGAAGAAAGTGGAGAAAATGGAGAAGCTGAAGAAGATGATGTAGATGGGGTCTCAGACACATTGCTACCCAGTTTAAGATACAGCTGAGTATCATCAGCATAGCAATGGAATGAGACCCCATAGCTGCTGATAATACACCCAAGTGGTACCATGTATAGGTTGAAAAGGAGGGGTCCCAGAACTGATCCCTGGGGCACACCACAAGAAACAGGATGGCTCAATGACTTGGCACGCCCGATGGAGACAGACTCTGTTCTGTCTGTCAGGTATGATCGGAACCACTCCAGGGCAGTGCCAGTAAGTCCTGCAAACTGCTGTAAGCGTTGGAGCAGAATGTAATGATCAACCGTATCAAAGGCTGCCGAAAGATCAAGGAGAATAAGGAGAGAGGAGGAACCACGGTCTGCAGTGACCAACAGGTCATTTGTGACCCGGACAAGAGCTGTTTCAGTGCTATGTGCTGTTCGAAAACCTGATTGGAATTTATCCAGTATATTATTGTCATGTAGATGTATTGTACCTGAAATAAAGAAACTACTACTACTACTACATCAAAAGAATGTTTGAATATTTTTGATGGAATGATGTCCAGAGAACAGTTTGTTGGTTTCATCTGCTGAACCACCTTGATGAGGTGAGGCAGTGAAACCAGGTCGAACTGGTCAAAAACAGCAGTGGTTATTGCAGATGCACATGATTGGACAGTGTTGGATGGACTGACAATGTTCTGCCTGATAGAGTCTATTTTGTTGACAAAATAGCTCTGAAAGTCGTCACAGGTAGACTGTGTGGCAGTTTTCAGAACATTGACAGATGGATTGATAACAGACTGGAGTGTGTTGAATAGCGTCTTCGGCCGGTTGGAGCTGGTGGTGATTAAATTGGAGAGGTACTGTGACTTGGCCTGCTTCACAGCATTTTGATAATCACAGAGACAGTCTCTCAGTATTCCCTGAGATACATGAAGCCGGTCGCGCCTCCATTTTCGCTCTGCTTTTCTGCAACGTTGTCGAAGAGCTCGCGTCGTTTCGTTGAGCCATGGTGATGGTCTGTTTTTTGAAGATGCCTGTTTGAGAGGAGCGATGGAGTCCAAGATCGTTGTGCAGGTGTGATGGAAGGAGGTGATGAAGTCCTCAGGATGTAGAGATGGGTCCAGGCTGACAGCAGAGCAAAATTCAGTGCTCTTAAAGGCATCAGTGAACTGACTTGGGGTGGATGGGGTGATGGAGCGGCAGAGACGTGCTGGGAGAATAGCCTTCGGTGCAGGAGAGGTGAAAAATTCAAATAATATGGGAAAATGGTCTGAAATACAGGTGTCCAGGATCTCCACAGCAGGTATTTGAAGGCCGTGGGAGATAATTAAATCCAGTGTATGACCCTGACTGTGCGTGGCCCCCGAGACCGACTGTGACAGGTTAAAAGAGTCCAGGAGGTCCTGAAACTCACATCCAAGCTGATTACTTGGGCAGCAGTTGTGTGCGTTGAAGTCTCCACAGAAAAGCCAAGAGTCAAACTTTGGCAGCAGGTCAGCCAGTAGTTCTGAAAACTCACTGAGAAAGTTTTTATTGTATTGTGGGGGCCGATAAAAGAGGCCACACAGCAGAGGTTTAGCAGATTCCAGCACAAAAAACATGCTTTCAAAACTGTTGTAATTTTTCTGAGGCAACATGCGGCATTTGAACGCCTCCTCATTGAACACAGCAGCGAGCCCTCCCCCTCTTCCAGCCCCACGCGGTGCGCTCAGATAAGAATAGCCAGGTGGGAGGAGATCTGAGAAGCAGCTATTGTCTCCTGTTTTCTGCCAGGTTTCAGTGATCAAAAACAGATCCAGACGATGAGTTGAGATCAAATCACTTAATATAAAAGTTTTATTTGTGATCGATCTGGCGTTAAACAGTGCTGCACGGGTTGGAACGCAGCCAGTTACGTCACTCTCAGCTCGAGCGAGCGGGCGGAGGTTCTGTTTAACGCAGCCTCGGTTCTGGTTCTTCACCGGGGGACAAGATGGATACTGATCGCTGGCGTCATGATTGATAGCAACAAGGCATCTGTGGCGGCGAGCGAAGGAACGACGGACATCAAAGACGCTGAATTCAGGAGGTAAGTCAGCCGTCGGCGTGTTGTGAGACGAGAGATACTTTTTAAATCTCACCAGTACGCCTGCCCTCGTTCCGCGTCTTCTGCGTCGCTTGTTGCGTGGCAGCGTGGTCACGTTGCGTTGTAGGTACGCTGGAATGGACGCCAGGAACGGTGGAGGTGGAGGAGGCTTGAAATGTCCATATTTGCCAGTAGCCGGTGTGTTGATCAGCGAGTCTTGGAGACTTAGAAGAGTTGAGCGATCATAGACCAGAAGCGAGGATGCATCGTCGATGAAAAAAAGGCAGAACACGAACAGCAGTAAAAAGTTCAGGAGAGGAGTTAGATGGCAAGCCATGACAACCGGCGCCATCTTGGAAAGTTTTCTAAACTACTGTAATAATTAATTCAACCAAATCAATAAATACACTGACCAAAAACAGGGTAACACAACATTCACCAATGAGAATGAGACTGAAAAAACATTAAAGCTGGGGTATGTAAGATTGTAATGTAGTCTGTAACTTTTCAAACAATATATTTTTAACATATTTCTTCACTCTGTCACTATCTACTGACAAACTGATGTTAGACAAAGTAATCTCTGAAAAAAACTATAGTCCCCTTGCTTCTCTATCAGCATTTATAAAAACACTAAAAACACAGAGTGACCAGGACAATGACAGCCAATAAAAACAGAGTTTGTAACCAGCCAATTAAAAACAGAGCTTGAATTTGAATCAGCCAATAAAAACAGAGCTTGAATTTGAATCTCAGCAGAGCCTCCCCCTCAGAGCCATATATGGCTCTGAGGGGGAGGGATCAGAATGCTTTGCCTGTTGAAAATATTTCTAAGTTCTGTGCTCCACAGAAAGTTACATAGTGCAGCTTTAAGGCTACCGGTACTTACTTGTGTTTTCCTCCAAAAAACTCAACAGACAACTTTGAAACAATTGGTGCCAGCAGTGAAACAAGTCAATGGACATCAACAACTAAGGAAACTAAGGAAAAACGTGCTCCCACCACGTGGCCTGCTTGCCGGCGCGCTTGGGGCCCTCGGTGTCAGGGGTTGGGCGCTTGGGTTTATGTGGGCTCGGCCTGGTGGCTGCCTGGTGGGGCTCGGGTCTTCTGGTCCTGTCGGGCCTGGGCCTGAGGGGTGGGCATCCCCGGTGCTCGGGCCTTGGTGCCTAGGCCTGGGGTTACGTCGGTGCGGCGGGTTCCGCTGGGGGCCTGTGAGTTTGTCGCTGTTGGCCCCGGGGGGTCATTGTATGTAGTCGCTGGTGGGGCTCTTCCGGTTCTCTCCTATGGGGGGTGGGTGAGTGGTTCATCCTGCTTGGATGGCCCTGGGGGCTCTGCGCTCTGGGTCCCTCTTGGGGTCTTGGGCTCTGGTCCCCCTTTGTCTGCCTCAGGTCTTGGGGGGGCGGATCTCTGATGTTTCACGGTCGCTATTGAATGTTCTATTTCATGCAAGCTGCCACCCTTTAAGCCACGCCCTAGTGGGTTTATCCCTGCGCTTCGTGCCGCTCACTGAAGACTTCTAGTCCACGCCCACCTACCGTGGGCCCCCGCTTCGGTCTGCTACTTAGTCTGCTGCTGACCGAGAATCGACTCCCTAAAAATTTTCATGCCATATGATACAGAAGATTTCATCCTACGATGGCTTCCAGACGATCTTTTAAGAAGTGCACAGGATGCAACCCCAGCTTCCTGCTGTAGGCAGTGCCTTGGAGCCAAACATGCACAGCAAGCAATGGTTCAGCACCCGGAGTGTCTCGCCTGCCAGCTCCTGTCTGAGGACGAGAAGGAGCGCCGGTTCGACCTCGTTGGCCGGACGGCAACGGAGGCTCAGCCGATGGTGGTCGCTTCCCCCTCCCTGTTGTTCCTGGAGAAGGGGGGTTATGCGTCCATGGGGGTAGCTAGCGAGGCCGGCCTGTCCCCCGCTGGGGGTTTGGGTCCGGTCTCACCCTTCATTCCCTAGCTGTAAGGTGCTAGCAGTCGTGTTGCCCCACTTCTGTTGAAGTGCGTGGAACCGACCCTACCCCCCACCGTGGGAGAAGCCGTGGTCGGCATGGCCGCCACGACCAACGCGCAGGTACCAGCCTGCCCGCCAGTAGATCTGGACCCAGTTACCCGCCAGCTTTTTGACACGGCAACAGCTGGCTATCGTCTCCTGAGGGCGAAAGACAGCCGGATCCTGACACGGTCGAGCAGGGTCCTCACATCAACCTGGCCAACATGCTACCCGACATAATGCAAGTACACCTCGCTGCTGACTGCAGCACAGACCGGTGTCAGTCCCGGAAGTGGTGCTATTGCATTCCGGAAATGAAGGGGGCGCTGTTTTCATGATCGCTGCAGCCTGCAGACGGACCACTGTCAGTCTCGGAAGTGATGCTATTGCATTCCGGAAATGAAGGGGGCGCTGTTTTCATGATCACTAGTATTTAAAAAACCTTGGATATTTGATTTTGATTTGATTTGATTTGATGTTTATTCATTCATTTTAAAAGAACAATACAAGACAGTTTCATCAGATACAAGAATACAAGTAGGATAAAATGAAGGGAGCAGAAAGAAGATGAAATCTTATTATATCTGCCCCTTATTTCACAGTTTGTTCAACCAATGATAACCTTCAAACTACATCACAAAATGAATAATTCTACTTAATTTTACTAACTGGATATTTGAGCGCAGTTTATGAAGTTTCCAATGACACATTATGGTAAACATTAAACAACAATAATATTTGAGCTCACCTGCAACCAAGCATATTATAGTTTTTGGAATGCAGCCCTGGCAAACCCACTAGGGATAAGCGTGCGTGTATGATAATTAATGGATGGATAGTGTTCCTAATGTACATTTGTCTTTAAAATATTAATTTCCATTAAAAAAATTGTAATAGGGATAAGCGTGCATGTATGATAATTAATGGATGGATAGTGTTTGTAATGTACATTTGTCTTTAAAATATTAATTTCCATAAAAAAAATTGTAATAGCACCACTAGCGCCTTTAAAATATTAACTTCCATTAATTTTTTTTAGAATAGCGCCACTAGTGCCTTTAAAATATTAATTTCCATTCATTTTGTTGTTGTTGCATGTTTAAATAGCGCCACTAGTGCCCCCTTAATAGCGCCACTAGCGCCCCCTTCATTTCCGGAGTGCAATAACCACTTCCGGGACTGACACCGGTCCGTGCTACAAGCTGTAGCAAGGACCTTCTCACATAATGAGGTGGGCAGCGAGCAAGCGTGACATGGCAGTCCCTAAAGGCACCACACAGGTGTCTTCGACACCGCTCTTGACGGGACGGTTCGCTGCGAAGCCAGTGAACCAGGCGCAAATGATCTGGCTGTGTGTCCCGGACATCCTCTCCCTACTGCAGGCAGAAAGACATGATCTGCTAAAAATGAGAGCTCCTGTCTCGTCATTTGTTCCGGTGACAAAGGTCCAGGGACTGACGGACCAGACCTTTCCTTCAGTCCCGCCGCTGGAGCAGAGCTTGTCTGCAGTTTTTGGACTGAAAGCCACAAAACATATGGGGAAGCCCACCACACCACCCTCACCTGCAGATCAGTTCACCACAAAGATGCAAGACCGCATCTACAGGTGTGCTTCTCAGGTTGGTGCCGCGGCAAATAACATTGCGCTCCTGGCGCTCGGAGTCGGGTGGGAGCCGACGCACGAGAAGGCAGGAGCAGCTCTCAACGCCATCACCAACCTATGCGGGGCACTGGCGACTTGCTCTGCCCGGATCATAGCGTGGGCCACGTTGCTCCAAAGGCAAGTCTGGCTCAAACTGTCTCCTTCCATCATGGAGGAAGTGAAACGTCAGCTTTTGAAGGGGCCGATTTCAACACAGGGTCTGTTCGGTGAGCACTACCACGCTATGTTCGAGCAGCTGCGCTCATCCATGGAGGCGCTCAAGCAGGTGAAGAAACACGCAGCGTCGCCTCCGGTAGACCCTCTTGCTGCACACGGACCAGTGCGCCCTAGGGAACAGAGCAAGGCGTACCGCAGCGTGCAGAGACTTTCATTCCCGTCACAGACATTCACTGTGCCGCAGACCCCAGCTCCATCCAGAGGACACCCGGTTCACTATTACCAGCGGGCCGAGAGCTCCAGAGGTAGGGGTCGCCAGCAAACCTCATGGGCCAGCCAGCACCAAATTGCTAAAAGAGACATGCTTAAAAAATACGGTGTGAAAGGGATTTGTTCAGCAGTTTTTTGTTTTCTGATTATAAAGAATCTGTCTTTGAAAACATTGTTTTTTATTCAGACATGCTGGTTGCCTCTTTTCTGAGATCTGTGAACCTAATTCCTTCACACAAAGCCAAGCTACGAGTGGTTTTGATTAGGGATGCACCGATCCACATTTCTCACTTCCGATCCAATACGATACTTTGAAACTGGGTATCGATCGATACTGATACTTTTCCGATCCAATACCGTCCAAGTACACGACTGTGTATAATGAAGACTTTGAACTGAGAACATTTATTTCAACACGGTGTGAGACATCCAATGAAGACTCTCTGAGCCGAACCACAGGAACCTCACAAATTTTAGCAGCTAACAGGAGGCATGTCTTCACCCCACACATCCTTCTTACTCATGGTTCAGTTGGAAAACCTAAAAAAACGCTAAGCATGATGGGAAATACAACACAGCCACTCCATTAACCAGTAAGGCAGTGGCTGTGTTGTATTTCCCATCATGCTTAGCGTTTTTTTAGTTTTCAAAACTAAAATACTGCTAAGTATTATGGGAAAGACAACAAAATCCACTGCCTTACTGGTTAAGGGAGTGGCTGTGTTGTATTTCCCATCATGCTTAGCGTTTTTTTAGTTTTTCCAACTGAACCATGAGTAAGAAGGATGTGTGTGGTGAAGACCTGCCTCCTGTTCACTGTTAAAGTTTAGGTTCTTCCTGTTGTGAGGCCCAAAGTGTTGTCATTGGGTTTAACTCACACACTGTTAAAGCAGTCACAGAATGTGATTGAACATAAATACTCTTTGAAACTGGATCGGAAAATATCGGCAGGTTGGAACCGATACCAGATACTGAAACTATGTTGGTATCCCCATCCCTAGTTTTGATGTTCCCCTTGCAACCACTCCAGCCCAGCCTCCCCACACAAAGATGGGGGCATGCGTACGTGACTGCCAGCAGGCACAGAGCGATGCACTGCAGTCATGTCAGACAAACATCTGCAATTGTTAACACAGTTAACTCTCATGAGCCTGGCCTAGACGCAATAGTTCCAGCCAGGACTTTTTTGTCTTCTTCAGGGTATCCGCGGGGTTGTAAAAGGTAGTAAAAGGTAGTAAATGAAATTAACACAAATTAAGGCCATTAAAAAGTATTAAAAAGTAATAAACGTCATCTGACGAGGTATTAAATTTTTTAAAACCTACACAACTATATTTTTCCCTTTCTGGCGTCTAAAAAAAGGTCTGTGAATTTATTTATCTTTTCTAATTTTATGTTCCAAGTAGGACCTTAGCGAAAACAAAGACGTCATATCGTCAGTCAGTGTGCGCGCGCACCTACAGCTGGCCGAGGCTGATCATGTCTGTAAAAAGAAACAGGAAAGAGGAGCGCGGCTTTATCCTCCGACATTTAACAAGAAATTTACCTAAACAATTGTTTGTTAGCTCGAAATTAGAGCAAAAGGTGTGTCTCAGTCTAACGTTTTCTTAATAAATGTACTTTAATGGTTCAATCGGCTTTATTTTTAAAAAAAGTGTCGCTGCCTGTGCACCGTGAAAACAGGAAAAAGGAGCGCGGCTCGTTTCGCCGTCATTTAACAAGAAAAATACCTAAACAATTGTTTGTTAGCTCGAAATTATAGCAGAGGTGTGTTTCTGTCTATCATTTTCTTAATAAATGCACTTTAATGGTCAAATTAGCTGCATTTCGCCGGGGCGGTGCATCTGGCTGTTGGATTGAAGCAGTGAGCAGAGAGGTGGGGAAGTATGGCAGGCCGATTGGGTCATTAATAGCTAGTGAAGATTCTCAGTCATCCAGGACATGGTGAATTCTAAAAAGTGCAATAAAAAAAACAAAGTATAGTATAATAGTATAATAAATAGTATAATAAATAAAGTCCAGTTGTTTTTGTCTTGAACTTTTTTTAATTTGTCATTAAAGGCACGTTTTCCTATTACATGATACAACAGCCAACAGCATGCCATACCCTTTTACTACTATGGGGCCATCGGGGTTTTTTTTTTTCAGTCAGAATGAATGGAAATGGTCATATTTCAATCAAATGGTTTATAAATATGGGGGGGAAAAATCTATAAATATGTCACTTCGTCCTATAAGTTGCAAGGCATGTAAATTATGCAAAAAACTGCAACTTACAGGATGAAAAATACAGTAGTTATTATTTTTCTCCCTCTCTTTTTGAATTATGCATGTGTTCAGTGTTGAATTATTTTAACTAAACTGTTCTGTTTTCAAGTTTACAGTTTTTTGTTTGCCATTAGAGATATGCTGTGTGTGGGAACAATTAAACTTTTTCTCTTGGGTTAGATTTAAATAACAAATGGGTCAGTGCTTTTATTGAGACAAGAAGCAAATTGATGTACTGTATCCAGTAATTGTTATAAAACTACATTTACTACCAAAGTTTAGGAAGAAAATGACAGTAATCTTATCACTTTACAATTAGTTGCATGGAACTGAAATACAACAGGTTGCCGCTACTGTTACAGCTCGGTGCCGTGATGGTATTAGAAAATATTTTGATGGTATTAAAAAGGTATTAAAAGGTATTAAATTCAACGCTAGAATTTCTGCATATACCCTGTTCTTCAACATCGAGTCAAACAACAGGTAATGTCACTGACCCGTCTCAAAAAAGACGTTTCTCATGCACACATGATTCAAATGTGTGTCAGTGCTGCACCCGTGAGGCGACATGCAGTAATTGTAAATGGAGCTTATTTATATAGCGCATTCCAGCCCCTTATGAGGAGCCCCAAAGCGTTTTACAATACCAACCATCCACCCATTCATACACACATTCATACACCGGTAGCGGCAGACTGCCATGCAAGGCACTTTCCATTCCTACCGGGAACAGTAAACGTCCCTTTTCATTCCGGCCTCCCTTGGGCCAACGTGGACTCTGTCCACTTGACGGCGGTAGAGGCCAGATTATGTCTCCTCAGGTCACAGAACAAGATGGCTGCCCCCTTGACAGATCACAGAGGGATTTGGCTACAAACTTGCTCTATAAACAAATGGTTACGGCGTATGGTTCGAGACGGTTTTACTCTACAGTTTGCAATGACGCCGCTTAGGTTCAACGGAGTTTTGGAAACGAAACTCTCATCTCCTGCACAGGGCGCGGCGCTGAGATTGGAACTTCAGGAACTTTTGGCGAAACACGTCATTTCCAGGGTCCCTCCGGACGAGGAAATTAACGTTTTTTATTCAAAATATTTCCTAGTCCCCAAGAAATCAGGGGGTCTCAGGCCGATTTTAGACTTGTCAATTTTCAACGACTACATTATACCATACCATTTTATTTGTAAAGCACTTTCAACAGGAACAAGTCCACACCATTATGAAACGTCCTTTTCATATGTTAACGTTGAAGCGTGTTCTCGAGAACGTGACGTCAGGGGACTGGATGGTACTAATCGATCTCAGAGACGCTTACTTCCATATACAGATTGTCCCAAAACACAGGAAGTTCCTCAGGTTTGCCTTTCAGGGAACCTGTTACGAGTTCAATCACCTACCTTTCGGGTAGGTGCTTGCGCCGCTGACTTTTACGAAGGTCATTAAAGCAACGTTACAACCGTTGCGTTCGAGGGGCTTCCGAGTCATGTATTGCATCGACGATCTGTTGCTTCTCACCAGCTCAACAGATACTTTTTCTGGGTATCAACTTATGCTCAATAACAATGAAAGCGGTCCTGTCGAACCAGAGAAAAGAATCGCTGATGTCACTCCTCCACCGCGTCCGGCCACACACCACGGTGTCAGCGATCACAAATATGCGGCTGTTAGGAATGATGGCCGTCGGACACACTGTAGTAAAACTAGGTTTATTGAACATGCGGAAGTTGCAGAGGTGGTTTATTCGTCAGAGAATAGATCCTGTATGCCACAAAAGGTACCAGCTCACTGTCCCCCAGTCTGTGAGGACGGACCTGGTGTTCTGGGAGAACCCCAGGACTCTGTCAGAGGGGGTTTCCCTGGGCAAAGTGACGTCACAGAAGGCGGTCTTTACCGATACATCTCTTTCTGGTTAGGGGGGGGGACATGTCAATCTCAAACGGTGGTCGGGACGTGGCCACCTGGCACGTCTCTCCACATAAACGTGCTGGAGTTATTGACAGTTCACAAAGCTCTGAAACACTTTGTGCACATGCTTCATCAACAGGATGTCCTCGTACACACGGACAACATAACAGCCGTAGCTTACATAAACCACGAGGGCGGGGTTCGCTCAACCCTGCTGTTGAAGACAGCCAGGGAGCTGCTCTGCTGGGCAAACGTTCACCTAAGATCACTGAGGGCTGTTTACATCTCAGGTGTGCTAAACAGAGGTGCTGATATCATGTTGAGAGGGGGGCCTCTGGACAGAGATTGGATGTTACACCCGGACCTGGTGTCTCAAATCTGGTCCAGGTTCGGGAGGGCGGAAGTGGATTTATTTGCAACGCGAAAGAATTCACAATGTCCCCTGTTCTTCTCCCTGAGTCCCCTCGACACGCCCCACCCCAATTGGGGGTGGACGTGTTTGCTCACATACCGTGGCCGAGAGTATTGAAGTATGCTTTCCCTCCAGTTCCTCTGCTATCAACACTGTTGGAAATAGTGAGAGAGGAGGGAGTATCAGTAATTCTGATCGCTCCAGAGCGTGTGTACGCACCATGGTTCCCGCTCTTGCAGTAGCTGGCAGGCCGTTCCTAGAAACATTGGTTACGTATTGTAACCCCAGATTCTATGAATGCAGGCGTAGCCCTTTAAGCCACGCCCTAGTGGGTTTATCCCTGTGCTTCGCGCCAATCACGGAAGACTTCTAGTCCCCGCCCACCTGCCGTGGGCCCCCGCCTCGGTCTGCTACTTAGTCTGCTGCTGACCAAGAATCGACTCCCAACAAGGTAAAATGTTTAGCCAATTGAGAGCCAGGGAGGCCCAGGGGCTTAAAGGGTTACGCCTGCATTCATAGAATCTGGGGTTACTATACGTAACCAACGTTCTATTTCATGCAGGCTGCCACCCTTTAAGCCACGCCCTAGTGGGTTAAAGGTAGAGCAGGATATGGTCCATGCTTCACTGGGTCTGACTGGAACCAAACAACCTGGCAACCGCAGCCTTCATTGAAGGTACTAGCAGGTGAACAACCTGATAACTGATGGTGAAATCACAAAATTAATCGAAGCAGAGTCAGAAGCAGGAACCACACGTTCTACTGACTCGGTTGTACTGTATCACCCATCAATAAAGACAGAAACGACTGTGTCATTTAATCAATAATTTTATTGATAATGAAAGTTTTTATTCCGATGCAACCCTGAGGACAGAAAATGTCAAAGAGGAGCTGAAGACATCTCGCAGATAAAAATGGATAAAAGGAGTTACTGATGACCAGGAAGCTGCAGAGCAGATATCTTGTACCGACAGACCATTGAACAAGGCTGTGGAAGTCGCCATCTCTCGAGTGGAATGAGCTTTAATACCCTCGGGAGGCTGTAAGCCAGCAGAACTGTAAGCTTGGGATATGGCCTCATACAACCAATGCGACAACTGCTGAGGGGTCAAAGGTTGACCCTGAGAGCCTTCTCTGAAATGTACAAAGAGCTTATCAGATTTATGTATCCCGGCTGTGCATTCTACATAACATCTGAGAGCTCGAACCGGGCAAAGCAAGTTAAGCTGCTCCTCCTCTGGTTTAGAGTGAGGAGGAAGGCAAAAACCGTCCAGTGTGACAATTCTGGACTTGAATTAAGACGTTATGACCTTAGGTATGAATGCTGGATTAGGCCTAAGTTCAGCAGAACTCCCATCGCCTTGTATTTTTAAGAAGGAAGGAGAAACAGACAGTCCAGAAAGGTCACTTACTCTTTTAGTTGGCGTAAGAGCCAACAACAGAGCCATTTTAAATGACAGAAACTTTAGTGGAACCTCATTTAGCGGCTCAAAAGGATCCTTAGTGCGTTTAATACAGTAACCAGGTCCCATTGAGGAGCCAAGGACCGGGAAACCGGCCTAAGACGGCGAGCACACTTCAAAAAACGTTTCATTAGGGGATGATTAAACACTGTTCTATCATTAAACCCCTCATGATATGAAGAAATTGCTGCAGCATACGTTTTAATGGTGCTAAAAGCCAAATTTCTGTCTAGCAATAGTTGTAAGAAAGACCGAATTGGACCCAAGTGACATGAACATGGATACAGATGTATTTCCATGCATCAACGCTGAAAAGCAGTCCATTTTTAGGCGTAAACAGCTATTGTAGACTGTGCACGTGAGCCCTGAATGGTTCCAATGCCATCTTTAGAGAAACAAAGGTTTTCTAGACACTGTCATTAAGCATCCAGGCCCACAAAAGCTGACCTATCACCGGAGGGCTCTTTATTGCACCCTCTGCTTGCAGTAGAGCATCGTCTCTCCAAGGGAGTTTCCAGGAGCAGCCTGCCAGCTGCTGCAGGAGCGGGAACCATGGTGCGTTCACGCGTTCTGGAGCGATCAGAATTACTGATACTCCCTCCTCTCTTACTATTTCCAGCAGTGTTGATAGCAGAGGAACTGGAGGGAAAGCATACTTCAATACTCTCGGCCACGGTTTGTGAGCAAACACGTCCACCCGCAACAGGGGGGGTCTAGGGGACTCAGGGAGAAGAACAGGGGACATTGTGAATTCTCTCGCGTTGCAAATACAAATCCACTTCCGCCCTCCCGAACCTGGACCAGATTTGAGACACCAGGTCCTGGTGTAACATCCAATCTCTGTCCAGAGGCCCCACTCTCGACATGATATCGGCACCTCTGTTTAGCACACCTGGGATGTAAACAGCTCTCAGTGATCTTAGGTGAACGTTTGCCGAGCAGAGCAGCTCCCTGGCTGTCTTCAACAGCTGGGCTGAGCGAACCCCACCCTCGTGGTTTATGTAAGCTGCGGCGGTTATGTTGTCCGTGTGCAACAAATCGTTGATGTAATACATGATTCGAAAGCCCCTCGAACGTAACGGTTGTAACGTTGCTTCGATGACCTTCGTAAAACTCTGTGGCGCAAGCACATACCCTCAGGGTAGGTGATTGAACTCGTAACAGGTTCCCTGAAAGGCAAACCTGAGGAACTTCCTGTGTTTTGGGACAATCGGTATATGGAAGTAAGCGTCTCTGAGATCGATTAGTACCATCCAGTCCCCTGACGTCACGTTCTCGAGAACACGCTTCAACGTTAACATATGAAAAGGACGTTTCATAATGTAGTCGTTGAAAATTGACAAGTCTAAAATCGGCCTGAGACCCCCTGATTTCTTGGGGATTAGGAAATATTTTAAATAAAAACCGTTCATTTCCTCATCCGGAGGGCCCCCGGAAATGACGTGTTTTGCCAAAAGTTCCTGAAGTTCCAATCTCAGTGCCGCGCCCTATGCAGGAGATGAGAGTTTTGTTTCCAAAACTCTGTTGAACCTGGGCGGCGTCATTGCAAACTGTAGAGTATAACCGTCTCAAACCAGACGCTGTAACCATTTTTTCAGAGAGCAAGTTTGCAGCCAAATCGCTCTGTGATCTGTCAAGGGGGCAGCCATCTTGTTCTGCTACCTGAGGAGACATAATCTGCCCTCTACCGCCGCCAAGTGGACAGAGTCCGCATTGGCCCAAGGGAGGCCTGAATGAAAAGGGACGTTTACTGCATGTTGCCTCACGGGTGCAGCACTGGCACACGTTTGAATCATGTGTGCATGAGAAACGTCTTTTTTGAGACGGGTCAGTGACATTACCTGTTGTTTGACTCATTGTTGAAGAAGACATAAAAATCCTGGCTAGAACTATTGCGTCCACGCCAGGCTCATGAGAGTTAACTGTGTTAACAAATGCAGATGTTTGTCTGACATGAATGTGCAATGCATCGCTCTGTGCCTGTTGGCAGTCACGTACGCATGCCCCCGTCTTCGTGTGGGGAGGCAGGCTGGAGTGGTTGCAGGGGGAACATCAAAACCACTCATAGCTTGGCTTTGTGTGAAGGAATTTGCTTTGTTTGTACTGCACGAACTTAGAGATGCGTTCACTGACCTCGGAAAAGAGGCAACCAGCATGTCTGAATACAAAACACCGTTTTCAAAGACAGATTCTTTATTATAAGAAAAAAAACTGCTGAACACATCCTCTTCACACCATCATTTTTTAAGCATGTCTCTTTTAGCACTCTGGTGCTGGCTGGCCCATGAGGTCTGCTGGCGACCCCTGCCTCTGGAGCTCCCGGCTCGCTGGTAATAGTGAGCCGGGTGTCCTCTGGACGGAGCTGGGGTCTGTGGCAGGGATGAAAGTCTCTGCACGTTGCAATACGCCCTGCTCTGCTCCCTGAGGGCGCACCGGTCCGCATCTAGCAAGAGGGTCTACCCGAGGTGACGTTGCGTGTTTCTTCACTTGCTCGAGCGCCTCCGTGGATGAGTGCAGCTGCTCGAACACAGAGTGATAGTGCTCACCGAATAGACCCTGTGTTGAAATCTGCCCCTTCAAAAGCTGACGTTTCTCTTCCTCCATGATGGAGGAAGACAGTTTGAGCCAGACTTGCCTTTGGAGCAACGTGGCCCAAGCTGTGATCCGGGCAGAGCAAGTCGCCAGTGCCCCGCATATGTTGGTGATGGCGTCGAGAGCTGCTCCTGCCTTCTCGTGCGTC
>JBBPBX010001481.1:16192-102325 GCA_038048925.1 Garcialebias charrua
TAGGGTCGGTTCCACGCACTTCAACAGAAGTGGGGCAACACGACTGCTAGCACCTTACAGCTGGGGAATGAAGGGTGAGACCGGACCGGAACCCCCAGCAGGGGACAGGCCGGCCTAGCTAGCTATCCCCGTGGACGCATAACCCCCCTTCTCCAGGAACCACAGGGAGGGGGAAGCGACCACCATTGGCTGAGCCTCCATTGCCATCCGGCCAACGAGGTCAAACCTGCGTTCCTTCTCATCCTCAGACAGGAGCTGTCTGGCGAGACACTCCGGGTGCTGAACCATTGCCTACTGTGCATGTTCGGCTCCAAGGTACATCTCGCAGACAAGATGCTTGTCGGCCTGCAGCATGAAGTGTATCCTGTGTACTTCTTAAAAGATCGTCTGGAAGCCATTGTAGGATAAAATCTTCTGTATCATATGGCGTGAAAATTTTTAGGACGTCGATTCTCGGTCAGCAGCAGACTAAGTAGCAGACCGAGGCGGGGGCCCACGGCAGATGGGCGTGGACTAGAAGTCTTCAGTGATTGGCACGAAGCGCAGGGATAAACCCACTTGGGCGTGGCTTAAAGGGTGACAGCCTGCATGAAATAGAACTCCCTTGGAGAGACGATGCTCTACTGCAAGCAGGGGGCGCAATAAGGAGCCCTCCACCGAGCTCACTGAGTTCACCGAGCGTTTCCAGCTCATTTATCCATATGAGGCAACCTCTGATCAGACACACGGTCCTCCAAAGCCAGCTGTCGAGGCCGGAGCTAACCGAAGCTAACCGAAAACTGGCGGACACTGCCGAAAACTGCCGAAAACTGCCGATAACTGCGTAAATCGGCTTCTAAATAATATAATAATAATACTTTATTTATAAAGCCATTTAAAACAACCACAGCTGCAACAAAGTGCTGTACACATAAAATCAAGAACATTTAAACACATAAAATAAGATTTTCAAAAAAAAAATGTTATTAAATTTTTTTTATATATGATAATGCGTTCGTAACACCGAATCGCCGTAAATCGAGACCGCCGTAAGTCGAGGACTACCTGTATATACATTCAACCAAATCAAGAAATGCACAGACCACAAACAGTCTAATAGCATTCTCCAATGAGAATAAGACTGAAACCACAACATCATTAACAACTTCTGATGTTACTCCAACAACCAGTTCCAGCTCCTGCCACTCCTACCTGTGCCTCATTGTCTTTTCCCCAGGTGTTTGTCATTATCCGTTGTTAGTATACATGTATTGTATATAAGTCAGCGTCTCTGTATTCCCTGTGTTTGCACATTGTTCTGTAAAGGCGTTTGGTTCTGTCTCCCTCTATGTCGTCTCGTTCCAAGCTCGCTGTGAGTATTGCTGCCTTGTCAGCAGTGCTGGGAAACGCTAATCCAAAAATCAGTTCCGCTATTTCTAAAGCACTTAATGATTTATTTAGGTCCGCAATTTCAAAAGCACTTATGTATTAGCAATGCTAGCGGACGCTAATGCTAACTTCAAACTAACTTTGTTGCTAATGCTGACTTCCTGACTTCCTGACCGGGAGACCACAGACAGTGCGGGTCGGGAGTAACACATCTAGCACCATCACATTGAACACAGGGGCCCCACAAGGATGTGTGCTGAGCCCCCTTCTATTCACCCTGCTAACACACGACTGCACACCATCGTACAGCTCCAACCACTTCATCAAGTTTGCGGACGACACAACAGTGGTGGGTCTCATCAGCAACAACGATGAGACGGACTACAGGAACGAGGTGAGCCGCCTGGCCTTGTGGTGCGGACACAACAATCTCACTCTCAACGTGGAGAAGACAAAGGAGATTGTTGTGGACTTCAGGAAGAAGGATGCCCAACATGCCCCTCTGACCATCAACAGCACCGCAGTGGAGAGAGTAGACAGCACCAAGTTCCTGGGAGTGCACGTCTCAAAGGACCTGTCCTGGAGCAGGAACACTGCAGCACTGGCAAAGAAGGCTCACCAGCGTCTCTACTTTCTCCGCAAGCTGAAAAGGGCTGGAGCTTCAACCCCCATCATGAGCACCTTCTACAGAGGTGCCATAGAAAGTGTCCTGACCAGCTGCATCACTGTGTGGTTTGGTGCATGTACTGCATCCTGCCGCAAGAGCCTCCAGCGCATTGTGAGAGCAGCTGAGAAGATCGTGGGCACCTCCTTGCCCTCACTGCAGGACTTACACAGCAAACGCCTCACTCGGAAAGCCCACCGCATGGCAGGTGATCCCACACACCCACTACACAGCTGCTTCAGACTACTGCCATCAGGGAGGAGACTGAGGAGTCTCCAGGCTCGAACCAGCAGACTGAGAGACAGCTCTGTTCATCAGGCAGTCAGAATGCTAAACACTCTGCCTGCTCTGCCCCCCCTCCCATTTGAACTGCCTTAACACTAAAACTTTCTCACACATTATCACTCAACACAAAGTTTTTCACTAAACTCTCGGTCATGTGCTCATACAGTTTGCACTAATTCTCATACTTGCACTAATGTCTGTATTACATCACTGCCTATAATCATAATACTGTTTACATTCTCTGTTTACATTTATTAATACTGTTTACTTTTATTACTACTGCTTACATGTAATTACTACTGTTTACATTTATTTACACTACTCTAATATCTACACCACTGCTGGTACATATACAGTGTGCTCTGAACGGTCTTATTTAGGGATGCCCAATGTGCCTTACTGCATATGCCACTTTTTGCCTCTATAACAACATCAACTACTACCTCATACATATACTGTGTACATTGACTCATACGCTGCTTTGCCACTTTGCAAATGTCAATGCTAGAAACCTTTAGTTTATTTTAGTTATACTTTTTATACTCTTTTTTTGTGCTAGTATGCAAAAACTCAGGACAGTATTATGTTCATTAAATGTTTAATGTTTTAGTTTTAGAGTTGGTGTGGATTTTCATGCTCTTGCACCGCTATGCAAAAAAAAAACTCAGGACAGTGTTAGTTTTACTATTTTATGCTTATGTCTATTATTATATGTTTCAGTGTTTCAATGTTTAGATGTTTACTGTTGCACCGAGGGACTGAGAGAAACGCAATTTCGGTCCTGTGTATGTCCTGTACAGTACATATTGCAGATCTGACAATAAAGTTGACTTTGACTTTGACTTTGACTTTAACACGCTAACCGACATTTTGAACAGGGCAAATGGCGAACTAATTTTTTAATTCCAGAAGATTTGACCATTTGAACCGGTTAAGCTCAGAAAAACCTTGTGCTATAAAGTCAGCTAAGAAATGTATTTTTTCTCAGCAAAAAAATAATTGTTTTTACCGTGTTTTCATGGAAAGTCCTTATCTTCTGTGGCCGTCGCGGCCGCCATTTTGAAGAGGGCAAATGGCGAACTACTTTTTTAAATCCAGACGCGTCGCGTAGGCCGCTGAGAAACATCCATAAGTTCACCCTCCATGTTAAAAACTCTTCGTCTGACTCTTCGAAAACAAGCAATAAGGCTGCAGAGTAACACACTGGCTGCTAACTGAGAGCGCTCGCTCTAGCAAAGAGACTGAGGGGACGCTTTTTTGTCACGGACCACATCCGGCGCTGACAGGATATGGTCTGTTAGCAGTCGTCCGGGCCCGTAAATAAGTTTTTTCGTTTTTACTGATAGATAATTAGTTATTATCGGTACTGCATTTTAAATAAAAATAGCGCAAATCCGCTTATGAATTACAAAAGTTAGTCAATCCGCTGTAAAGCTAACAAATTGTTTAGGTCCGTTGTAAGCGGATTAGCGCATTAGCGCTCCCCAGCGGCCTGGTGCCCACCTTTGCTTGTCAGTTTATTTTCTGTTAATACATATTATTCTTGAACTGCACCATGTGTTCAACACACACCAACAGTAACCTGACAGAATGTGCAGACGTACAATAAACCCAGCAGGCCAACCATTCCTTGTGAAGCTCACCCCCTAGTATTTGCGGCAGCTCCGCAGGGTAATGCGAACTTATTCAATTCAGTTTATTTATATAGCGCCAAATCACAACAAAGTTGTCTCAGGGAATTGTACAGGAACATTCACATACCGTATTTTCCGGACTATAGGTTGCAGTTTTTTGCCTAATTTGCATGCCCTGCGACCTATAGAGAGGTGAGACCTGTTTATGGATTTTTCCCCATATTTTTAGACCAAGTTTTTGCTCAGATATGACCGTTTTTCATTTTGGCAAAAAATTGTGCAGTACCACTTTTGGCCACTAGGGTACACCCACCGACCGTTCCCACCTCATGTGTCCGAAGGCAGCCTCCGTTGGTCGGACTGACTCTGTCACAGCCCGGCCTCCTGTTCTGGAGCCCTGAGTCCACCGACCGTTCCCACCTCATGTGTCCAAAGAAAGCCTCCTCTGGTCAGACTGATGCCGGGTACTCACCAAACGCATCAAAACGCTCTTGCCGCACCCTTTTGGCCGCTTGTCACCAGAATCTGTTCACACTGAAGACGCGTCTAATGACGCGCAGTGGGAGGAGTGTCTGGCTCCTTTTCCGGTTGTTTCTTGTACACTGGGCAGATGAAATCAGCTGTACGTGAGCCTCGTTACTACTGAAGGGAACATGAGGGAGACCATATATTGTGTCTTTAAACACATATAGTGTCACCCAGATGTAACTAAAGGATTTTAACAGGGGTCAGTATTAAGCTGACCTCTTTATCCTTAATTAATCTACTTATTCAGATTGAATAGTAATTTCACGGATTCTTTTCTTTTTCAGTTTACCCAATATTTCTGTGATCTTTATGATGGATAAATAAACAAAGCCATTAAGTGACAGAGACGTTAACTTAGTTGGTATGCCAAAGACACTACCATTTATTTAAGATAAATCACTAAATTAACACCATTACACTTGATTGACATGATTTCACTTTCTTTCAATTTAATACGTCAGCACACTTAAATTTAACACAACAGACTTCAATATTGGATGTTAAACATATTTAGTCTGAGGGCTCTTTAGCTTAAATAGTTTCCAGCTTAGATTGAGAGGGAAAAGAATAGGAGGAAGATGGTTTAAAGGAAATTATCGTGAGCATGTTACCAAAGTGACACTTCTCATCCGACTTCTGCTAAAATCCAGGTACGTTTGTAAACAGCTCTTTACCTTTTGACGACAGCCCGGTAAGAGAGAAGACCTTGTAGCTTTTCAGATGCACGGGTCCTTGTGGGAACCAATACCTCTGAGCAGGTTATTCGTTTACGTTTTCAACGTCTCCTGGGTTCCGCATCGACCATCAGAAAATGTGTCAGCTCCTGGCCTCTGACTTCAAGATAAACTTATTCCAGGAAGGAATAAACAAAGTTTTGAGCTTACGCTCGTTCGAAGTGGACTCATAACAGCATGTTATTTAGTCCTTAGCTGAAGACGAAGGTCGTTAGCTCTTGACCAAACGTACCCCAGCTCTTTGGGAAAGTTCACATCTCTTTGAAGCTCCCAGCAAACTCTGAAGCGTTTCAGCAAAAGTTAGAACTTAAAGAAAATCATGAGAGGAGTGAGACTTGTGTTATCACGACCCAAGGTTACAGCCAGCAGCAGAGGAAAATGTTTAGGAAAGACAGAGCTCATTCTCATAAAACAACAGATTAACTGTCTTCTGCCTTTCTAAACAAAGCGGCCGGGTCTCTGTGACCCGAGACTTCAACTTTAACACAGCAGTGAACACAGTTTAACTCTTACAGAATAACACAGCTTAAAAGCACACATCGTGAAAATGACAAAATGTTATTCTTTTGATTACATTAGAGTAAAATCAAAGAAGCCAATAGTCTCTTTTGGTGACTATATTCTCAGATTACAACTAATGGAATGATTTTGTGGTAAATGTCTTGCTTTACTGAGAGGTCAGTAAAGGTCATCTCTGGAACAGTTCAAAAGTACACAGGTGTATCAAAGTGGACACGGTCATGCCCATTACATCTCCCCCCTTTTGGAAGTCATCGCCAGTCCTTGGGGATGAGGTCCAACACGAAAGGAAACCTTGAACTGTCTCTGATCTTGAAGTAATCCAGCAAGTGGAAAAGAAAAATCAAAAATTATAATCCCATAAAGTTTTTGGAAATTCCATACTGTTCGGAGGTAATCCCATTGCGAAAAGCTTTTAATCCTTTGGAAAACAAAGTCTGTGATCCCTTGGAAAGCAAAGTCTTATAATCCACAGCGGTAATTCCACAGCAGTAATTCCACAACGATTAGTTTTGTTGATTGATCAGCAACAATTGTTTTCATAATCAGCATGTAGAGGGGATCCCTCGATTGACGCAGAGGAGGCGACCCTTGGATGGAGGTTGAAGACCAAGCGTTGGAGCTGCAGGTCCCCACATCGAAGGTTGTTGGCTGGTTGGTTTCCAGTCAGTGCCACTCTGGTTCTATGTGTCATGCAATTATGTGGTTTTTAGGTGGGCTTATGATTGGGATTTTACATTAGGCCCTACCTATATGCACCTGGTATGTAAGCTATCATGGTTTAGATCAGCTACAATTACCAATTAAGGGGTGGATCAATTCTGTAAAATTAGATATAGGGATCTATACCTATAAAATTTTGGAGGGCTTCTGTAACGAAGGCCTCTAATTCCAAACTATTCCTCCATTCATTACTTAGTTTAGGTTAAACTAAAATAGAAAAATGAAATATAGTTTGATCTAAATGTCTGTTGTCTTTTAGACGAACGACGTAGGATTTGGTATTCCTAATAAATTTTGAAGTCTATGGCGAGACTCATCAAAATGAATAGATAATCTAGAATAGAAACGATCGAATCGGTTCAATTTAGAAATTGTGAGACCAGTGTAGTTTATGGTACCTTGAGTAGCTTTAAACTACATTGACTCTTCGACGATTGAGATTTAACAAAACGAACTGCATGTTGGCATAGTTAAATCCATATCATTCATTAACCAATGTTAATACAAAACCTTTTTGGCTGGGAGTGTTCAGAACCAAACAATATCTCAACTAATGACAACAGTAATGACTAAACAACAAGGAAACAACGTTTCACTGCTTCGACACACTCTTGTCGTCAGATTCCAAAGTGCAACACACAAGAAAAACAGGTCTCAACTTTATGACCGAGGTCAAATTAAATCTCGTGGATTTAAACGGTTGTTAAGATTAGTTTTTGTTGTGGGTGTTAGGCTTAGTGTTTCTAAGTTCAAGTTGGACAATGCGACTTATAGGGTGGAGAATACGGTAGTTTAAACCTGATTAGTTTATTTACTAACTTGTGTTTGTACGACCTTATTATCCCATGAAGTCGGTGTGTTTGTGAGATCTTTGTCTTTTGTGGAGTCATTGAACGCCTTGTAAGGTTTGATCTGATTTCGATGTACCCATTTAGCAATTGGCTCTTTGCGGCCTTTGCTTAGTCTTTTGTGGAGTCATTGAACGCCTTGTAAGGTTTGATCTGATTTCGATGTACCCATTTAGCAATTGGCTCTTTGCGGCCTTTGCTGATTTTGATTTCGTAGACGACTGAGGACACTTTGTCTGTTATCAGATGGGGTCCAGTCCACCAGATGAGACTTCTTGTTTTGACCATAACGTATGTCTAGGTTAAAACTTTGAAGCGCCATGAGCCACGTTGCAACACGTGAGTTTGTCACCACACCATCTCTGATGCGTTCACTGTTAAGAAAAGTCACTGGCTGGTGTTGTGTTTCCACAATGATTTTCTGTCCACCAATGTAGCTGGAGAAATGTTTAACTGCCCACACTGTGGTCAGTAAAGCTTTCTCACAGTCTGAGAATCTCAACTCGGGGCCTGCCATCGTTTTGCTGGCGTAGGCTACTACACGTTTGTCTCTGTCGTGTATCTGGTACAGACCTGCACTTATGCAATGAGCTGAGAAGCCCACTTCCAAGTAAAACTCTTTGTTGTAGTCTGGGTAGACTAAACATGGGGCTGACTTGATCCTGTTTATAAGAGCGTCCATTGCGTCCAATGAATAGATGATCTAGAATAGAAACGATCGAATCGGTTCAATTTAGAAATTGCGAGACCAGTGTAGTTTATGGTACCTAACGTAACTTTAAACTACATTGACTCTTCATTGACTGAGGTTTAACAAAATGAAACTGCATGTTGGCATAGTTAAATCCATTTAAGTCTTTAACTTATCATTAATAAAAACCTCTTTTGGCTGGGAGTGTTCAGAAAACAATACCAAACTTCAATAACAACAAAAGTAGCAATTAAGCAACTAGAAAACAACGTTTTACTGCTTCAACTCACTCTTGTCGTCAGATTCCAAAGTGCAACACACAAGAAAAACAGGTCTCAACTTTATGACCGAGGTCAAATTAAATCTCGTGGATTTAAACGGTTGTTAAGGTTAGTTTTTTATTGTGGGTTTTAGACTTAGCGTTTCTAAGTTCAAGTTGGACAATGCGACTTATAGGGTGGGAAAGTACGGTAGTTTAAACCTGATTAGTTTATTTACTAACTTGTGTTTGGACGACCTTATTATCCCATGAAGTCGGTGAGTTTGTGAGATCTTTGTCTTTTGTGGAGTCATTGAACGCCTTGTAAGGTTTGATCTGATTTCGATGTACCCATTTAGCAATTGGCTCTTTGCGGCCTTTGCTGATTTTGATTTCGTAGACGACTGAGGACACTTTGTCTGTTATCAGATGAGGTCCAGTCCACCTGGGCATTAGTTTGCGGGCGAGAGTTCCGGTCTCGGACCCTCCTTTCCCGGTTGCTGGGGCGAACGTATAGTACCAGACTCTGTCTCCCACTTGGAGTTCATTGTGAGAGGCCTTTTGGTCGTAGTACGCCTTACGTCCTTCAGCAGATTTTTCCAGGTTTTTCTGGGCGAAAGCAAAAGTGTTTCTGAGGTGTACATTCAAATCTTTCATGTATTGTTGTGTGGTGTAGGCTGTCGCCATGGCGGCGTCGCCTGGTTGGTACAACAGGTGTAGAGGGAGAGTCATTTGTCGACCGGTCATCATCTCGAAGGGAGAGATGCCAGTTGATGTGTGTGGAGTGGCTCTTATGGCCATGAGGACCAGAGGGAGTTTCACGTCCCAGTCCTTGTGGTTTGCAGCCACGTATTTCTTCAAAATACTCACCACAGTTCTGTTTGCTCTTTCTACTTGGCCTGAAGCCTGTGGGTGGTAGCCGACATGAAAGTTGGCCTTGACGCCTAGCGTCTTCCACAGTTCTTTCATCACTTCACCTGTGAAGTGTGTACCTTGGTCTGAGTTCACCCGAAGGGGAAGTCCAAACCTTGAGAATATATGATTCATTAACAACATAGCAGTGGTTTGTGCTGTGTCGTTAGGAGCTGGTAGGCATTCTACCCATTTGGTGAATGCACAGGTTACCGTGAGAAAATATTTATTTCCTCTAGAGCTCTTATCTCCAGAGAAGTATCTTCACCAGGTAATGAGGCGTTGATTGTATGCTGCACGGGTGAGAAGTCTAGTTGGACCTGTTCTGGAAAGTGTCACCCTGTCATTTAAAAATAATTAACTTCCGTTAAACTTAGCTTTCATTCATCCTATTTTCTTCCTCCTTATTCTTATTTTTCTTAAGCCATTAATCTGTTAAGTAAATGTGCCAACAGGGAGTTAAACCTAACTTGTCTGTTTGTTTAATTTGAAATTTTGTCTACAGTAGTTATTAAATCAGAACTAATCTCGATACAATGTTTAATGTACTTTTATGATTGTTTCAATAAAAGGTCTATTTTTTGGTAGATCAACATAAGTTGACGTCTCTCGTGAAATTACATTTTTCTAGTCACATCAGAGGCTACATTTAAACACACTGCTGGATTCTGAAGCAGCTCTCTACCTATTGAGTGGATGTTGGCTTTTTTTTTTTTTTTTCACTGACAGATTTTTTCCTCAATTGTTCATGTAATTACAGGGTAAATGTGCGATAAATATGTACAATTTTGGTTTTCTTCTGAAACTATGACAAACAGAGTAAACACTGCGGTTTGCAAAAGTTGTGACAAACCTATAAAGGTTTTTTTGGTTATTTTTGGAAAGAGCTCAGCTCATACAATGCGACCTCATCACCGGAAAAGTTTAAATATTAAAACAAGAGTATTATGAATGCATGAGTATATTTTTTAATTTATTTAGTTTCATAAGGACAAACAAAATGACACGTTAATGTTTTTGTATCTGCTAATGTATTTTTTTAATACACTAAGATTTTGTTACTGTTAGGTGCTTTTTATTCTTTCTTCTGCAGGATTTCTCAGCTATTTTTCAAACAAAAACTCAAAGTCTATTTTTATATTTTCACTGAAAACTATTTTATTCAAACATATATTTGTTTATTGTGAACAAGANATACATTTAACTTTATTTACAAACATTTTCCTACATTGATACACACTGATATCTGGTGGTCTGGTTTTGTTTAAAAGTACAGTACTGTACTGTATTAGGGTTTCTAAAGTTGCATGGATTTAAAAGGATATTTGTTTTGGCCACATAAAATGACTCCCACAGTCTTTGTTTGTTGCTTAGGAGCTCACTGCCATTAAATAGATTTGCAAATAACACTTACAGTGCATTAATCTTCTTCTTTTGGCTATTCCCTCTTCAGGGGTCGCCACAGCGAGTCATCCTCCTCCTCACTCTGTCCTCTGCATCCTTTGTCCTGACTCCAATTGCCTCCATGTCCTCTCTAACTTCCTCCATATATCTCCTCTTTGGCCTTCCTCTTTGTCTTTTTCCTGGCAGCTGCATTTCTAACATCCTTCTACCAATATACCCACTGTCTCTCTTCTGGACATGTCCAAACCATCTCAGTCTGGCCTCCCTAACTTTACCTCCCAGTTGTTCAACATGTGTTTTGACAATAAAGTTGACTTTGACTTTGATGTGCTGTACCTCTGATGATATCATTCCTAATCTTACCCATCCTTGTCACTCCTAAAGAGAACCTCAACATCTTCATCTCTGCCAATTCCAGTTCTTTCTCCTGTCTTTTTGTCAATGACACTGTCTCCAGACCATACAACATAGCTGGTCTCACCTGTCACCACTGTCTTGTAAACTTTTCCTTTGATCTTTGCTGACACCTTTTTGTCTCAAATCACTCCTGAAACTTTTCTCAATGCACTCCATCCTGCCTGGACTCTCTTTTTCACTTATTTCCCATATTCCCCATTTTCCTGGATAGTGACCCCAAGTACCGGCTACTTGAAGTCCTGCACCTTTGTGACCTCTGATCCTTGTAGACACACATGTACCCTGTCTTACTACGGCTGACTTTCATTCCTCTTCTTTCAAGTGCATACGTCCACCTCTCCGAGTTCTCTTCTACATGTTCCCTGTTCTCACCACAGATCACAATGTCATCTGCAAACATCATAGTCCATGGGGATTCCTGCAAGGGTCCCAGTTACATCCAACAATAAAATGTAAAAGAAAAACACTAATAAGATCCAAGATATGAACTAAAGAACATCAACTAAATATTCACTAAGCACTAATAGCATAAAAACATTACGTCGAAAAGCAGCATGAACATGAGTCTGTGTGTGCAGATGAGCATGAATGAACACATCAACATGCTGTGATTCTTCACAGTAATTATCCTGGTTAGAGATTCATGAGTCTAACAACCTCAGGGTATAAGCTGTTCCTCAGTCTGAGTTGCTGTATTCAGCTCAGTCTTATAAATGGCACCCTCTCACAGTGTTACACAACCAGTTGGCTGATGACAGCCTGGTCAGCCAACTGGTTGTGCAACACTGTGAGAGGGTGCTATTTATAAGACTGAGCTGAATACAGCAACTCAGACTGAGGAAGTCTTTCGGACGAAAGACGAAACGTTTCTACATTTTTTTTGCTTTGTTTTGTTTTGTTTTTTGAATGTCCAGAGGACCAGACTTAGCTTTTTTAGATTTTTCTACCTGGATTATTGAGCATGCATCAGAGTATTAACAAGAGCACTTCACTCTGAGACTGCAGGCTTACTTGCGGTTCCTAGAGTTTCCAAAAACAGAATGGGAGGAAGATCTTTCAGTCATCAGGCTCCTCTCTTGTGGAACCAACTTCCAGTTTGTGTCCTGACACATTGTCCAGACTGGGTTTAAGACTTAACTTTTTGATAAATCCTATAGTTAGGGTTGGCTTGTTATGCTGCCATAGCCTATATGAATATTTCTGTTCGGTGCCCTGAGATGATTCCTGTTGTGACTTGGCGCTTTATAAATAAACTGAATTTTATTGCATTGTCTACAATCAGATAACAAATACATGGCAGGATAAAAAGCATCCATGACCAACAACCTTACCCTCATTTTTCTGGTAGGTGCCCTCCAGACAGTCGATACAGTCATAACAGCAGGAATGAAACCCTTTGACTCTGCGCACCTGACCTGCCTGACATGCTGCTGAGCACGTCGACGTGGGAACCTAGAAGAGTTCAATTAAGAAACATACATTTAAAACAAAAAACCGAGTTAAATTTGACCAAAGCCTTCCTGATGAGTTGATTCTGATAAATTAATGCAGTTACCCTTGAGTCATTCGTGTGCCACTTCAAGCTGGACTCGTTGATGGATAGCTGGTTTTGATAATAACTTCCAACAACACTGAACTCAGTACCTGAAGCACTCCAGATCCACTGGATCACACTGTACCCTATGTTTGGATTTCCATTTTCATCAAACTCTAATTTTGTGCCTTTTATGTTCACAGAAGTGGTTCTTAAAACCTCCAACAGCTGCAAAACAGGATGTAAAGCAAAGGTCTATTTTAGCTCCATGACAAATATTTCCTTGGGTTTAAGTTGAGCAGTTTGTTTTACATATGGGTGATAATCATTTTTACCTTCCACGGATAGATTTTAGTGTTGGATTCCCACTTACAAGCAATTGAAGTGCACTCCAGCATTTTGTGCAGAGCCTGCGCAGCGCTGTAGACGGCAGCATACACGGAAAACGCAACTCTCTGCACAGCGCTGTCAGTCACCAAGCTGATATTTGCTGGTGACAAATTCCAACACCGTGGGCAGGGGTTGTCCGGGTTGCCCGGTTTTTGTTCTTTAGGGGGCATATTGGCCCTCTCCTCACTCAGTTTGGTGAAGAGCTCTTGTGTGTAGGGCGTTAGTAAATCCAAAGTGTCCAAATTGTTGATGAATCCAATGACTGTGCCAATTTTTTTGATGTCTGGGAGAGAGGTAATTTGATTGCTGACAGCCCAGCTGGAGCTGGCAATCCACACACCTGTTAAATTATTTTTGATGACCTGAAACGCAGAGAATGACACGACTGTCCACTGCAATGCTAGCTTTTCTCAACATTGAATTTGAACTTCACTGACCTGGCTAAAGAAGAACACAGCCGGCTCTGCAAGAGAAAACACCATGACCACTTTGACGTCCGCTGCTTTGATATTGCTGATAATGGTATCGATAGCCGATTCGGGGTCATCATATACTGGAATCAGGCCCTGATAGGCCACACAGATGGACATTTTCTCTGCTATTTTGGAGAACTGCTGCACACCTCGTTGCCCATACTCCTCATCACTACCTATCACGGCCACCCAGTTCCAACCAAACTTACGCATTAGAAGTCCCATGGCATCCACATGCCATTTGTCACTGGGTACCGTACGGAAGAATGATGGGTAGAGAAGATTGTCACTGAATTTGTCACTGGTGGCACCGTAACTGATCTGGAAATAGGACAGTTCTGTTAGTTGTCGAATCAACAGAAAACAACTTGAGGTCACAGACTCGAGACACAAAATGCACTTCTGAGATAATTTCACGCATTTGGTTGAAAAACCTCTGTCCCACAGGTTAACATGCACAGTTTATGGACTGTGTGAGTTTATGTTTATTTTTAACTAGACTGGGATGCAATGAGTCCTAAACATCCAGAAACATGGTTTTGTAACTGACGTTTGTTTTAGAGATGGGGCTGATCTAACTGAGTATCATGATCGGGTGCAGATTCTGGTCATTTACCGTACACAGATCAGATAAGGAGCTCAAACCACTGATTTTCACGGGGAGTCTGCTTATTGTGTGAATGCTCATGAAGCGTTCACATTATCGTCAACCATTTTTCTTCAGCATATTTTATGGTGCAATTCTCATCCCTGAGTTTTGAAGCTATTTCAACATATCATAAATCAAAACGTTAAGCTCTTTCGGGACAATGCTGCAGAACTGACTTGGTGTAACTTTAGCTTTTTTAAATATTTAGCCTTTTCTGCCACTTTTTCTCATAGACAATGAATTGAACTCATTTTACATCCTTCAAATCTTTAGATGTGTTTACAACCTTTTATTGCTCCTTTCACATTTTGTTCTGCTTCAGTTTCTTTTAGTTTCCTTGTACTGTACTAATTTAAACTTTTTTCAGCTAATTTCAGATGTTTTTTCAGCTGTTTTGTGCTCCTTTCAGATTATTTCTAACTGCAACATTTTTGTGCATCTTCTTGTAAGGATGGCTCCCTCTGTTGGTCTGTCTCCCTTCTTACATCCTGTGTCTGTCAGCTCTGTCTCTGGTCAGGTGTTTGTGTTTGTAGTTAATTAAGATGCATATATTAGTCAGCATTCATGTGTGTCTCATTGTCGGGTCATTGTCCCTGTTCCCTGGTGTGTCGTATCCCAGCTCCTTGGTCCCGTGAGTACATCTCATCTGCATGTTTAGTGTTAGTATTCCGACCACAGTTAGAGCGTCCGTATTAGGTTTTGTTTTGTACTGCCATGTCAGTGTTTTGATTTTGTCTTATTAAAGTGTTTTTGATTTTACTCGTGCCTCTGTGAGTCTGCCTGTCTGCACCACGGGGCTCATCCCTCAACCCCACACCGTACCGTGACAGAAATGGCCCGACCATTTCTGAGTCCCGCAGACAGGTAATTCAGACTTACCTCAGAGGCAGAAGATGTCTACGTCAGCTCAGAGGTAGCGGGTTTCGAACTGAACCCGCTTGGAGCCGCCATAGACCCAGGTTGGAACAGTTCCCGTCTCCACTGCTGGTCGCGGAGCGAGCGAGGAGGAAACGCCGGGACGGCCGCTCCGACCAGTTTACTTCCTTCCCTCCTGCACGTGCCGTTTCGCTATGGTGTGTGTCCAAGGACGATTTGGACCCGGAAGAACTCTTGCCCCGTTCCAGCTCAGGACACACGGCGCCGCCGGAGGGGGCGGCGACCGGCGAAGACAAACATTTCCGGGTTTCAGCCCGTTTTCCCCCTTGTTTCTCCCACGCTGTCAGAAAAGCCGGGGAGGATTTCGAAGGGGGAGGGGTACCTGCACCCGTACTCCATGACATCTCAGGGGAGACGTGCTTTGAGGAGGGGGTATGGGGTCCCCCACAACAACACGTCTGCAGGAGACACAGAGGCTCCTGCATGACACGCAGCCGAGAGGAGACTTCCTTGCAAGACTCCTACACGGAAGGAGGAGTGTTCGAGCTCCCGCTCTGAAGAGAGGCTGTCTGATCACACGTCGACCACAAGGGTTGCTACACCTGTAGGACTCGCACAAGAAGAATCTGCAGGACACATAGATAGAGAGTGTTCGAGCTCTCGCTTTGCTGAGGAGTGGACACATCCCACCTCGACCACAGGGGTTGCTGTGGGACAGAGATCTGAGGCCAGTCTCACTCTACAGCAGATAAACAGACTGTTTTATGCTGCTGTCAATAACCCGGACCCTCATTATAAATTTAAGACTTACTCCATTATTGAAGACATAATTATTAACAGTCCTTTTTTAATACCTAACCCAGGTCTCACTCAGATGTTGACTTTGGCTAAAGCTCTGAAGGATGAGTTGTTTGTTTTTGAGTGTGCTGTCTCCCCAGCCTCCACAGAGGGCGCTGACGCTACGTGCTCTGCAGCAACAGAGTGCACTGCTCCCAAGACTCCTACTGAGGGTGCAGAGGTCTCTCCAGCATTCACAGAAGCCGCTGTCCTACCTGTGGCACCAGAGGGTGCTGTCCTGCCTGTGGCACCAGAGGGTGCTATCCTACCGATGGCACCAGAGGGTACTATCCTACCGATGGCATCAGAGGACGCTCCATCACCAACGTCCACAGAGGACGCTGCGTCTCCAGTACCACCTATGGAGGGCGTTGCTTCCGTATCGACTACAGAGGGTCCTGCCTCCGCATTGTCCACAGAGGACGTTGCGTCTCCGGCATCGCCTACAGAGGGTCCTGCTTTCGCATCGCCTACAGAGGGTCCACTCACCGTCGACGTCTCCACGTCGATGGAGGGTATCCACGCTACCGACACATCCACGTCGATGGAGGGTCTCCACGCTGCCGACGCCTCCACGTCAATGGACGTCTCCACGTCGCTGGAGGGTCCCCTCACCGCTGACGCCTCCATGTCAATGGAGGGTCTTCTCATTACGTTAGAGGTCTTCATAACTCACGTTTCCTGTCCCGAGGGGTCCCAGGAGCGACCCCCTCACGTTTCCTGTCCCGAGGGGTCCTAGGAGGGAGCCGTTCACGTTTCCTGTCCCGTGGGGTCCCAAGAGGGAGCTCCTCACGTTTCCAGTCCCGAGGGGTCCCAGGAGGGAGCCCCTGACATTTCCTGTCCTGAGGGGTCCTAGGAGGGAGCCCCTCACGTTTTCTGTCCCGAGAGGTCCTTGGAGAGAGCCCCTCACGTTTCCTGCTCCGGGAGGATCTTGGAGGACGTTTCCCACGCTTCTTGTTCTGGGTGGGCCCTGGAGGGTGCCACCGACGTCTTCTGCTGTCCAGAGGTCTCGCAACCGGAGGTCTCGCAGCCGACAGAGACCTCACAGCCGACAGAGGTCTCGCCCGACTCGCCTGATGTCTTGTCCGACTCGCCTGATGTCTCGCACGACTCGCCCGATGTCTCACCCGACTCGTCCGATATCTCACCCGACTCGCCCGATGTCTCGCACGACTCGCCTGACGTCTCGCCCGACGTCTCAACGTCCGATGACGTCTCGTCCGACGTCTCAACGCCCGATGAAGTCTCGCCCGATGTTTCAACGCCCGATGACGTCTCGCCCGACGTTTCAACGCACGATGACGTCTCGCCCGACGTTTCAACGCACGATGACGTCTCGCCCGCCGTCTCAACGCCCGATGACGTCTCGCCCGACGTTTCAACGCACGATGACGTCTCGCCCGCCGTCTCAACGCCCGATGACGTCTCGCCCGATGTCTTAATGTCTTTTTCCACGAAGCGGACCGTGCCAGGAGAAGCTGTCTGTCCCTCTGACACACACGCAGTTGGATACATGATGGATTCGTGGGGACAGTGGCAGCCTATGTGTCTGACCGTGTTGACTGTCGAAGACGTGGAAGATTTGTGGATTATTGGTCTATTGGTAGCAGCTGCTCTGTTTTTTGGCGTCGGCGGAGCTGTCTGCTACCTGAAGCTGAGGAGAGCTTCGGCGGCTATCAGCGCGCTGGCGAAACTCCCTGATCAGCAAGATTCTCTGATCCGGGCCGTGAGCTCCTCATCCCAGCTGTTGTATGAGCTCAATCGCACGTTGGGTGCGTCGGTGGACTACCGCGGACCTGCGGGGCGCTTTGGAACTCGTTTACAGCCGCCCGGGCTCCAACAGGGCACGGATGGGGGTTCATAGAACGGAACCTCATATGATTTGGAATTTTGGCCCTGAAACAGCGTCTGGACTTGGAAGGCTGCAGTGAAAAAGAACACTGTGGTCTGGATTGGAATAAACAAAAAGACTATCTAATCTGGTTTCTGCACACGTCCTTGAAAAGAGGCCTGTTTGGAAACTATTCTCCTGGAGCGTAGAGCTGAAGTGCCCTTGCTGACCCCCCTCCCCCCCCCAGAGATCTCTGTGCGTGCCTCGGATAACGCCCAGCTGAACAACTGCTGAACTGTGTTCTCTGAAGTTACTCGCAGACTCTATATCTCCTTGCATGTCGTCAAAACTGCAACAATGTCTCGTGTGGTTGTGCTTCTGCTGATAGAGTTTTTGGGACTTTATCATGGAGTGTCTTCAGGCAATCTTTGATAAATTCTTTTTTTGAATATCACAAATGATACCTATTGTGTTTTTCCTTTTTCCATATCTGATTTGCTCTCATTCAGGATGGATGAGAGATGGCCGCGCTGATGAACATGCATATGTTTTGAATTGCTGCAGCTTAACATTCTCTGCCCTCCTTTGGATGACTGTGTTTACATTATCACGTTGTATTGGTTTACTGGTGCAATGTTAATAAAAAATCTCTTGTCTCTTATCTTATCTTATCTCTTAACGTCCGATGACGTCTTGCCAGACGTCTCCACGCCCGATGACGTCTCGCCAGATGTCTCCACACTCAATCACTCAACATCCGACGAGGTTTCGATGATGATGATTACGCCCGATGTCTCGCCTGACTTGACGCCCGATGATATCTCACCCGACTTGCCACCTGACGACGACGTCTCGCCAACTGATGACGACGTCTCATCGCTTGGCGTCGCTGCGCCACATGATGGGGTTCCTGATGATCGTGGTCTTGCCGACAAAAATGGTCCTGACGCAGACGAAAATGGTCCTGACGCTGACGAAGATGGTCCTGATGGCGACAAAGTTGGTCCTGACACCGACGAAGATGGTCCTGATGCCGACGAAGATGGTCCTGACACTGACGAAGATGGTCCTGACGCCGACGAAGATGGTCCTGATGCCGACGAAGATGGTCATGACACCGAAGAAGTTTATGCACCTGCCGCCGAAGAAGTCTGTGCACCTGACGCCAAAGAAGGTCCTGACGCCGAAGAAGACGTCTGTGTACCTGCCGCTGATGAAGGTCCTGACGCCGAAGAAGTCTGTGCACCTGCCAATGTAGTGCCTGTTTTGGGAGGGCCCTTGAGAGCGCCTCCCACGCTTCCTGTTCTGGGTGGAGCCTGAAGGGTGCCACCCTCGTCTTCAGCTGTCCTGTGGCCTCATCGCCATCGGAAGCTCCTAGTGGTGGACGGCCTTCCTGCCGCCCGCCTGACCGGTCGCCCGCCTGATGTGACCCTGCTCGATGGATGGCCTCCCGGTCGTCCGCCTGATGTGACCCTGTAGAATGGACGGCCTCTCGGTCGTCCGCCAGACGGGATCCTACGCGATGGACGGTCTCCCGGTCGCCCGCCTGCCGGGCCCTTGCCCGAAGTCGATGTCCTGGCCACAATGTTTGGTCACTTGTTAGTTTTCTAGGTTTAGCTTTTGTGTTTAGCATTTGTCCCATGCCCTTGTTCCTGTCGGTTTTTGGTTTGTTGTCCTTGTGTTTTGTTCCCTGTCCTTGTGTTTTCTCGTGCCCGCCGTCCCTGCGGTTCCTCCCTCTGCCCGCCCTGTTTTTTGGGGGGTGTTCTTTGGGGACGCCGGGGGGCGTCTTTGAGGGGGGGGTACTGTAAGGATGGCTCCCTCTGTTGGTCTGTCTCCCTCCTTACATCCTGTGTCTGTCAGCGCATGCGTCTCTGGTCTGCGTCTCAGGTGTTTGTGTTTGTAGTTAATTAAGACGCATATATTAGTCAGCATTCATGTGTGTCTCATTGTCGGGTCATTGTCCCTGTTCCCTGGTGTGTCGTATCCCAGCACCTTGGTCCCGTGAGTACATCTCATCTGTATGTTTAGTGTTAGTATTCTGGCCACAGTTAGAGCGTCCGTATTAGGTTTTGTTTTGTATTGCCATGTCATTGTTTTGATTTTGTCTTATTAAAGTGTTTTTTATTTTACTTGTGCCTCTGTGAGTCTGCCTGTTTGCACCACTGGGCTCATCCCTCAACCCCACACCGTACCGTGACACTTCTAATGTCTTTCTACTAATTTCAGCTCCACAGGAGCCCAGGAGGTAGCCAGGCCTCCACTCTACTTCCTTCTTATAATTTCAGATTTTTCTGCCTTTTTAGTTACTTTTCAACAGGTTTTTTGTGCTAATTTCAGCTTTTAAAAAAATTGTGTGTGTGCTAAATTTTGCTTATTTCAGCCTAACTGGGCAAACATGTTCTCTCTGCTAATTTAAGCTTGTTCTGCCTTTTCAGCTACCTTTTTAGTGAATTTTAGTTGTTTTCAGATAAAAAAAATGTTGCTCATTTCTGCTACTTTCATCCTAATTAACTACTTTCTGATATGCTGGTGAAGATTCTCAGTCGTCCAGGACATGATAAAATCAAAAAAGGCGTTCAATACAGAACAACTGGACTTTATTTGTAACAAACAAGACGTTTCGTTTCTCATCCGAAAAGCTTTATCAATTGAGTTAGGAGACAGTGAGTGGGAGCAGTTATAACGGGACAAGCCATTGACACGCACCAACTTTCTGATAATTCCAGCTCGTGCCTTTCAGCTTATTTCTGCTAGTTTAAATTATTTTAGCTACTATTTAGCTGTTTATGCTGATTTTAGCATTTACAACTTCTTCTTATTCTTTCGGCTGCTCGCCACAGCGAACTATGTCCCACGAAGACTTGGCAGTTATTTTTACAAGATGCTCTTCCTGACGCAACCACAGACCACCGAGCTACCACAGCCCTCTGTGTGGAGCAGAAAACTGCTATCTCGGACACCCAGACGAGCAGATGGTGGGGGTTAAGGGCCTTGCTCAAGGGCCCAGAGTGGGGCGAATGAGGGTGGGGGCAGGTGTGGGTGTTTCACCTATCCCACCCAAATTTTTGATGTTGGTACTGGGGCTTGAACCGACTATCTTCCGATCACAGGCCCACAACTAATTCCACTTTTTTTAAAGCTCATTTCAGCTCCTTTCACTTCTGGTAGCTTAAGCTTCTTTCTGCCTTTTCAGCTACTTTTCAGCAATATATTTTTGCTAATTTCAGCATTTTTAGCTAATTTATTGAATTGTATGCTAATTTCTGGTTATTTAAACCTAATTCATAAAATATGTGTTTCTACTTTCTTCTGCTCACTTAGACTTGTTCTTCCATTTCAGCTACATTTCAGAATGTTTTAGCTAATTTCAGCAGTTCTTCAACAGTTTCCTCAGCAATAAGCATTCACACTGCATTTTCACAAAAAATGCAATTTCTCTATAGTTAATAACTAATATGTCTAAAAATGCACATTTAGATTTACAAAACTATTTTTGCAAAGTATATACTCTAACTGTTTTTAAATGTCCGTTTTTTTACATTTCACTGACACAACTTAATCAGAATTGTTTTAGTTTTGTAATAAATCTCATATCTGACTCCCATCTTCAGTTTTTGGTAACATCATAAAAGTAATACCTTTTTTATAACTCTGGTCCACCAGAGTAAAAAAAATTTTTTCAAAAGCTCAGTAAAATGAAAAAGTACCCAAAAGGACAAACTTCAATTATTAACCACAAAATTTGATGTAAATCAATTTTGCCAGTACAGTATTCTTTTGTGTTTAGTGTAATATTTGCCTGTGAAGTGTATTAGTTTATTGCATTCCAAACCTGTGGCATTAAAAAAAATCCCAGCAGCTTTCCGATGACTGACACCATTTCTGAGGTTTGTGGACCAATGACTGCTGAAATGCTCGTCTCGTAGTCGGTGTAATTACATTTCACCAGAAGAGTGTTGCTTGTCTTTTCAGTGAGGAAGGAAACAGTGGGCTTGACAACAACAAAAGATTGCTTGCATGTGTCATAGATTTTATAACCTAAGTTGATGCCAGGAAGCAGAGCCTTGTTTATGTTGATCTCATCCACGGCAAATTTCATGACCAAAGCAAGGCCCAGTCCGACTTCATTCATACTGTTAACAACAACAAAACAAGTCAAATCCAACATATGGAATGTATGTACCGGTACATAAAAGTAGCATTTTTAATTGTTTACCTTTCACATTTGATGCTGTTGGGCTCCAGTATGGGACTGAGGCTGTTGGACTGCTGGTTGATTGGAAAAAGCCCTCCAAGGTAAATATCGCCAGGTAAACTAAACAGGTTTGTAGAAATGTTCTGAAACCATTCAGGTGAGCTCACACTGCGACCCGGCCTGAACACCAGGTACAAAACGCACAGCAGAGAGAAGCGTGCAGCCATGATGCAGATCAGCTGGAGACTGCAGCCAGAGTCGTCACTACAGGGCACATATTATGTGTCGGGGCTTTATGAAAAAGTGGCTGTATGCAAATTTACCTGTAGGAGCCCAAGGCCTCATTTAAGGATGGTAAAAAATACTATGGAAAAATAAGTAGTAGAAGAATTAAAAGTATTAATGATTTTTTTAAATAAATGTAAAAAATCAACAACACATAAATGATTTAATGTTAATGTATGTATTAACATGTAACATGTAAGATTTATGTACAGTATGTTAATACAAAGTACATAAATGTTACATGTTGTGAAGGCTTATGAATAATTCGTAATATTGTGATCAATTTTTTCAGCGCAATTCCCCTCCCGCAATTTTCAACCTATTTCAACATATCAAACGTTCAGCTCTTTCAGGAATATCCTGCTATGACTTTTGGTATAGGTGTAACTTTAGCTTTTTGCAATATTTTCGCAATATTTAGCATTTTCTGCCATTTTTTTCCTCATAGAAAATGAACAGAGATCATTATCCATCCTTCAAATCTTTCGATCTGTTTACAACCTTTTTGCTGCTACTTTCACATTTTGTTCTGCTTCAGCTTCTTTCAGCTTTCTTGTGCAAATTTAAACTTTTTTCAGCTACTTTCATCTAATTTCAGATTTTTTCAGCTGTTTTGTTCTCCTTTCAGATTCTTTTTGCTGACTACAACATTTTGCTTCTTCTAACTTCTTTCTGCTAATTTCAGCTCGTTATGCTATTTTCAGCTTATTTCTGAAAAAAAATCTACTTTTTCTGCTATTTCAGCTACTGTTTATCAGTTTTAAGCTAATTTGAGCTTTTCCAGCTAATTCCAATTTTTTTGCACTCATTTCAGCTTATTCCAGCTTAATTCAGCAAAAAATGTGCTCAAATTTGGCAAACATGCACTATTTCTGCTTTCTTATGCTAATTTAAGCTTGTTCTACATTTTCAGTTAGCTTTTTGCATTTTTAGCTAATTTCAGCTCTTTTCAGATAAATTCAAACAATTTTGTGTAATTTCTGCTACTTTCAGCCTAATTAACTTGTTTCTGCTAGTTTTAGCTTTTTCAGCTATTTCAGCTATTATTTGGTGTTTTTATGCCACTTTTAAAAATTTCACTTAATTCAACCTTTTTTTAGCTTATTTCAGCTCTTTCCACTTGTTTCTAGCTTTTGCTTCTGTCTGCCTTTTCAGCTACTTTTCCGCTATGTTCTGCTAATTTACACTTTCTTAGCTAATTTTTCCATTTTTATTATCATTTTTATTTAATCTAATTCAGCATGTGTGTTCTTTCTTCTTTCATATGCTAACTTTGGCTTGTTCTCTCATTTCAGCTTGTTTTTTTAAGCTAATTTCAGCTGTTTTTCAGCCAGTTATTTTGCAATAAGCATTCACACTGCATTTTTAAAAGAAATGCAATTTCTCTAGTTAATTCTAACGGACTGTACTTATATAGTGCCTTTTTATTCAACCAAGACACTCAAAGCACTTTCCAACACAATCTGTGCCCTTGTTGAGCCATCCACACACACTCATTCAGCACTCCATGAGCTGCATGAAAGAGAGCTGCTTCTCTACAAAGTTAATCTGAGTTTTTCTGTTTGGGAGCAAGGTAATGAATTTATCATCATCATTATAAGCCCCTTGCTGGATTTCATATTTTCAAAAGTTAAATGCGTGACTTTCACTCGTGTGTTTTTGGTGCTTGTGCGGAGTTTGGAGCTCATCTTTCTGGAGAATTTTTCTGACATTAATTGTGGTTTAAATTTGGATTATCTTTGGTGGAACTATCTGACTGCACATAAACTGTAAATTTGTTAAACCCACACAAATTGTTGTCACAAGGAAACCACAACTGTTGTCAAATGTTTTCACTGGATTGTCGATTCGTCACACTGATTCACAGTAAAGCCTGCTAATGCCATCATAACCAGTTGTTGATGCTAATGTTAATGAAACATGTTTCGGTGCTTCCCTTGTTTTTTTGTATCAAGTTTTGTATTGACCGCAGTGTTGATTTTGCATGTGGCACCTTTTGCATGAAATGTTGCTCAAGCACTGACATGTTTCCTACCAAGGCTTTTGCATACACTTTCCATGCTTGCAAATGGCTTTTTGATTACATCTTTAACCAGATTATCCTTCTAGATCTGGGCTCTGAGATTAATAAACACAGAGTCGAACCACAGAGAGGGACCAAGTGTCAAAGTTTCACCTACAGTATATTTTCTTTCTGATAAGTCTACTTTTCATGACTTTTACGAATATTTTGTCTAGCTGCCAAGAACCTAAAGCCAACTTTTCCACTGTCAGTTTAAAAGAAATCTGTGGAATCAAAACAGAAATACTATTTTTATCTTTGCCCCTTAATTAGATGATTAAAATTTGAGTTAAAAAAAGAAAAGAAAAAAGATTGCAAAGAAGTACAAAAATACTATAGTATATCAGTTGATGCACAGGAAAAGATAATAGCAAAAGGAAACCATTATCCAGAAAGCATTGACAGCGCTTTATTTTTTTCCACAATTTATTAAATTAATTACTTTCATTAAACTTCTACGCACATTACCCCATTATGAGAAGGTTAAAAAAGATTTTGAGATTTTTGCAAATTTATTAAAAATAGAAAACTAAGAAATCCCATTTATGTTAAGTATTCATAGCCTTTGTTTAATTCTTTGTTGATCCACCTCTGGCAGCATTTACAGCCTCAAATCTTTTTTAATATGATGCTTTAAGTTTAGCACATCTATCTTTAGGCAGATTGTCCCATTCTTCTTTACAGTACTTCTCAAGCTCCATCAAGTTGGATGGGAGATGTCTGTGCAGCCATTTTCAGATATATTCAGATGTTCAATCAGATTCAAGTCTGGACTCTGGCTTGGCCCCTCCAGGACCTTCACAGAGTGGTCCTGAAGCCTCTCCTTTAAGATTTTGGCCCCTTTGAGATCTTGGCCCCACAGGACCTTCACAGAGCGGCCCTGAAACCCCTCCTTTAAGATTTTGGCCCCTCCAGGACCTTCACAGAGTGGTCCTGAAGCCCCAACTTTGAGATCTTGGTCATGTGCTTTGGGTCGTTGTCCTGATGAAAAATGAACCGTCGCCCCAGTCTGAGGTCAAGAGCTCTCTGGAGCAGGTTTTCATCTAGGATGTCTCTCTACATTGCTGTATTCATCTTTCCCTCTATATCATGACTAGTCTGTCTGACAGCTGCTGCTGAAAAACTTCCCCATAGCATGATGCTGCCACCACCATGCTTCACTGTATAGATGGTATTGGCCTGGTGATGAGCCGTGCCTGGTTTCCTCTAAACATGGTGCCTGGTATTGGAGTTCAATCTTTGTCTCATCAGACCAGAGCACTGTTTTGTTTCTCGTGGTCTGAGTGTCCTTCAGGTTATTTTTGTCAAACTCCTGATGAGCTGCCATGTGCCTTTTATTAAGGAGTGGAGCATCAAGTGTAGAACCACTAGACTGAGGAACAGCTTCTACCCTGAGGCTGTTAGACTCATGAATAAATAAAAATAAAATAAACACTGCAAAATATCACATCATGCTGATGCTGATCTGTTTTCTTGTTGCTGTGTTTATCTGTGTTCATCTGTGACCATCTGCTCATACAGACTCATGTTCGTGCTGCTGTTTATTCCCACTATATTAGGCTTAGTGTATTACTAGTTGATGTTTTTCTTAGTTAATTCTAGATGTTATTATGTTTTTCTCTTGCATTTGTTGTTGGATGTAACTGGGACCCCGTGTACATAATCTCGTTTTCATCACATGTACCACATGCGGTGCAAATGACAATAAAGACTCTCTGACTCTCTCTCTGATACAGCCTGATTGGTGGATTGCTGCAGAGATGGTTGTCCATCTGGAAGGTTCTCTTCTCTCCACAGAGGAACACCGGAGCTCTGACAGAGTGACCATCAGGTTCTTGGTCACCTCCCTGCCTACTGAAGGGCTAGACAGCCGGCCGGCTCTAGGAAGAGTCCTTGTGGTTCCAAACTTCTTCCATTTATGAATGATGGAGGCCACTGGGCTCATTGGGACCTTCAAAGCAGCAGAAATGTTTCTGTATCCTTCCCCAGATTTGTGCCTCCACACAATCCTGTCTCAGACATACAGTCAGTAGACTCCATGCTTGGTGTTTGTGCTCTGACCTGCACCGTCAACTTTGGGACTTTATGTAGACAGGTGTGTCTTTCATAATCACGTCCAATAACTGAATTTACCACAGGTGGACGCTATTAATCCTGTAGAAACATCTCTAAGATGATCACAGTATGCGTCTGAGTGCAGTTTTGAGCTTCATGGAAAAGGTTGTGAATACGTACATAAATGGGATTTCTTAGTTTTTTTGTTTTCAATAAATTAGCAAAAAATCTCAAAATACATTTTTTTCCACATTATCATAATGCAATATTGTGTGTAGAATTTTGAGAAAAGAGATTAATAAAATTTGGAATAAGGCCGTAACATAACAAAAGGACGAAAAAGTGATGCGATGTGAACACTTTCAGGATGCACTATGAAGCGTTATAATCTGAGTTATAATCTGAGTTCTATTTTGTGTAAACTGCCGCCCTTTAAAAGCTACGCCTTATTGGGTTTATCCCTTGCGCTTCGCGCCAACATTGAAGACTTGTAGTCCACACCCACCTGCTGTGGGCCCGCCCTGTGGTCCACTATAAATTGCCCGTGGACCATTATACTGTTCCCATTTTTTTTCACCCTCGTACGACACGAAGGCTAAACGAAAAAGAATGTCGCATTTTAGGACCACCTTCAAGCCCTACCCCAAGTGCGTGGCGGGGTACATCTTGTCAACCGACCCACATCCCCTATGCGAGGCTTGCCTGGGAGCTGTCCACGCTCGGCAGGCTATGGAACCACAGCCCTCCTGCCCCGTGTGTGGCTTTTTATCAGAGGAGGAGAGAGCTCATCGGTTCAACCTCTTCAACCAGGCGGTTGTAGAGTGTCAGCCGAGGGGAGACGTGAGTATCGAGGAATTGATGGACGAGCTGAACACACTCACGTCTCCCTCGGAGGCAGCTAGCTGTGATGAGTCGGCATGACCTTGCGGTGACGCTGTACCCGCTTCACCGTTATTCTCCGGCGCCGAGAATGCTAGCGGCGGGGCTCCCACCTGTCCACGTGAAGGTGTGGAGCCGCCCCACCCTCCCACCAAAAGAGCGGAACCTGCTGTCCAACGCGGTCTAGCCTGCTTTGGAGGTAGGGACCCGGTGCAGCCCCCACGCTCCACAGCTGGCTCAACACACAGCAGAGCATCCTCACCAGATGGACATCCGGCGACTCCGCCAGAGACAACACCGAGCGCACACACCTCCCTCCTCAGTACGCTCTCAGAGATCATCAAACAGGCAACAGAAGTCTGCGATTTGGAGGTGCCTGTGGCGGCTGCCCAGACCACTTCACCCCTGCTGGCAGGAAGGTTCGCCACACAGGGCAGTGGGCACCAGGACACAATCTGGCCGTGCATCGCTGACGTCTCAGCCCTGCTCCAGAGCGCAGCCAGCGAGCCGCTGAAGCTGAAGGCGCCAGTTTCATCTTATGCTCGGATAACAAAAGTCCTGGGCGTCACGGACCAGTCCTTCCCCACCGGGCCACCCCTGGAGCCTGCACTGTCGACGGTGTTTGGCGTCAAGGCGGCGAAACATGTGGGCACCCGGATCACCCCACCGACAACCAACGACCAGCTCACGAGCAAGCTGACCGACAAAATACATCAGTGCTCGTCACAGGTACCATACCATACCATACCAGCTTTATTTATAGAGCACTTTAAACACCTACAGGACCAAAGTGCTGTACACACAACAAAACAATCACAATCAGGTAATAAAATGATTAAAATAAATAAGAGTCACATAATAAAAGTTGAGGAATCATACAATCAGATAAAACAAGCGACTAAAATTATTAAGTCAACATCGCAGATGGTGTCATAGGCCAGGGAGAAGAGATGGGTTTTAAGAAGAGATTTAAAAACAGACAGGGAAGAGGCCTGTCTGATGTTCAAGGGAAGGTTGTTCCACAGTTTAGGAGCTGCCACAGCAAAAGCACGGTCTCCTCTGAGCTTGCGTTTTGTCTTTGGGACACTCAGGAGCAGCTGATCACATGACCTGAGGGATCGAGAGGGTGTGTATGGCTGCAGCAACTCGGACAGATAGGGCGGGGCAAGACCATTTTGCGCTTTAAAAGCAAATAAAAGAACTTTAAAATGAATCCTGGAATGTACGGGCAGCCAGTGCAGGGAGGTTAAAACAGGAGTAATGTGGTCAAACTTTCGTGTGCCAGTTAAAAGTCGTGCAGCGGCGTTCTGTACCCTCTGAAGCTGAGAGATACACGAATCACTGATTCCTATATAGAGTGCATGTGCAGCCAACAGCTCGAGTTTCAGACTGATAAACTAACGCTGCAAACTGCGCATGTGCAGGATACCTAACCTGACCACTGTGTGAGCTACAGCCATGGTTCCCATTATGGCCAACAGCGCCACATTATTCGTAGCAGCCCCCAGTGCCCCCACAGGTGGGGGCTGCTACGAATAATGTGGCGCTGTTGGCCATGTTTATCTCACGCCAGACCGCGGATGACAACCTTGGGAAGGCGGCAGACATTATCACGAATTTATGCGCAGCATTGGCCACGTGCTCAGCGAGCATCTCAGCGTGGGCCACTCTCCTCCAGTGACAGCTCTGGCTGAAGCTTTCTCCAGCTATCCCAGACTAAGTAAAGCGGCAGCTACTCGAGGGGCCGGTGTCTGCTGATGGTTTGTTCGGACCACACTTTAAAAACATTTTTAACCAGCTCCAGTCCTCGTCGGAGGCGCTGGAGCAGGTTCAGAAGCATGTGACCCCTCAGCGACCCTAGGCTCGTGGGCCTGTCCGGTACTGGGACCAAGCCAGGTTGTTTCGCCAGCATCAAAGGCGGGCATCGCCTGCAGCCACATTTGCCGTGCCAGCGCCACCAGCACCTGCCAGGGGCCAACCGCCTCATTTCCAGAGACCTGGACCCCCCGTGGCAGAGGCAGGCAGCTTTCATGGTCTGGCCAGACCCAGGACATGAGGAAGAGACATTTAAAAAAAATGATGGGACGTCGGAGCTGTGTTGGGTTTTGATGGCAGTGTTTTTGGTGAGAGCAATAAAATTACTGTCTCAAAAAACAGAGTGTCTTATTCACATGTGAATTCATCTGTTTTTACTGACACCTCTCCACAAGTAAGTTCTGAGGTTGTTTCAAATCAGGTTTTTACAAGCAACCAGAGGGTGAAAATGAGTTTCTGGGATCAAACGGTAGACCGCCATGCAGCGGTAGCTGCAGGTGCACCTGCGAGCAGCGAACTCTGTGTGAACTCAGCAGCCCCTCCTCCTCGCACGACGGGGAAAGCGCGCTCTGACAAATATCTAAAAACAAAGAGTGGTAAACTGTTTAAACAAAGCAGAGTCCCATCTGCTCGTTTTTAATTGGTTAGAACTCATGAGCCTGTTTCAACCAGGACTTTTTCACCTCCTCCTGCTGCACTTCGTGCAGAAACATGCACAGATTTGAACCGTGACGCATCAGCCGACAAACAGCCCTTTCATGTCCGGCCTCCCATGGACTGTTGCGGACAAAATCCGCAAGGTGGTGGCAGAGGCCAGGGTATCTTCTCCTTCAATTCAAAACACACATGCTTCTCCTCTGACAGCTCACAACGCGGTGTGGTTAAACACATGCAGGCTGAACAGCTGGTTGGAAAAAACAATCCACAACGGGTATACTCTGCAGTTTGCGGCGATGCCTCCAAAATTCAACAGAGTGCTGGAAACAAAACTGTCATCCCCAGAACAAGGAATAATTCTCCAGTCAGAACTGAAGGAGTTATTATTAAAAAACGCCATTTCCAAAGTTCCCTCAGGGGAGGAGGAAACCTTTTTTTTTAAAGTATTTCCTGGTTCCAAAGAAACCAGAGGGTTACAGGCCGATTCTGGACCTGTCTATTTTCAACAAGTACATCGTAACTTGTCCCTTTCACATGCTGCCGATAAAACGTGCACTGGAGTACATGACACACGGGGAATGGTTTATTTCAATCGACTTGAAAGACGCAAATTTCCATATTACTGTGATAAACAAACACAGGAAATATCTCAGGTTTGCATTTCAGGGTGTTTGTTATGAATTCAATCAGTTCCCGTTCGGGTATGCACTTGCGCCCGGCACTTTCAGTAAGATCATCGAGGCGGCGCTTCACCCACTTCGTTCCAGGGGAATGAGAATATTATTTTATCTGGACGACATTCTGCTCCTGTCCCGCTCCAGGGTGGAGGCGGAAGCACAAACATCTGTACTGGTGAATCATCTGTCACAGTTAGGATTCACAATAAACTGGAAAAAAAGTTCTGTGATCCCAGCTCAGAAAATCAATTTTCTGGGGGTGAATCTTTGCTCAGTCAGCATGACAGCTATTTTGTCGGACTCGCTGACGTCACTGCTCCAGTGTGTGCAGCCCGGCAGGACAGTAACAGCTCTGACTGTCATGAACTGTTAGGAACCATGGCTGTAGCTCACACAGTGGTCAGGCTAGGTCTCCTGCACATGCGCAGTTTGCAGCGTTAGTTTATCAGTCTGAAACTCGACCTGGTTCGCCACAAATGGCACCGGATCACGGTACCACAGTCAGTGAGAGCAGACCTAGTTTTCTGGGGGAACCCCTGCATCCTATTGGAGGGAGTTTCCCTAGGCCGAGTGACGTCACACGAGGCGGTCTTCAAGGATGCGTCTCTTTCCGGTTGGGGCGGGACGTATCTGTCACATTCAGTGGGTGGGACGTGGCCGGCGGGCACGTCTCTTCACATAAACGTCTTGGAACTTCTGTCAGTTCACAAAGTTCTCAAACACTTTGTTCATATGCTCAGGGATCAGAATGTGCTAGTTCACACAGATAACAGAGCCACAGCAGCGTTCATAAATCGCCAGGTCGGAGTCAGATCACTCCAGCTGCTGGACGTGGCCAGAGAGCTACTCTGTTGGGCTAGCGTTCACCTAAAATCATTGAAAGCAGCTTACATCCCGGGTTGCAAAACAAAGGAGCAGATATTATGTCCCATGGCGGGCCGTTAGAGAGAAATTGGGCTCTGTACCCCGACATACTATCTTAGATTTGGAGCAATGGGAGTGGGAGAGCGGAAGTGGACTTGATGGCGTCTCGCAAGAATGCTCAGTGTCCCCTGTTCTTTTCCTTAAGTCCCTTGGACGCTCCCCCACTGGGAGTGGACGCTTTTGCCCACAGACCGTGGACGAAAACTCTGGTTTATGCTTTTCTTCCAACCTCACTGCTACCAGCGGTCCTGGAGAGAGTGAGGGAGGAAAGGTTGTCAATTATCCTGATCGCTCCAGAGCGCATGAACGCACCATGGTTTCCAGTGCTGCAACAGCTGGCGGTGAGATCGTGGAGGCTCCCCTGGAGAAACGATGCTCTCCTATAGGCAGGAGGAACGATAAAGAGTTTCCCTGTGGTAGGTCAACATCTGTTGGTTTGGTTACTGAACGTAAACGCTTAGAAAATCTTGGGTTTTCTGAAGATGTTATTCGAACTATACAGGGATCATGTGCTCAGTCTACGACGACTGTTTACGCATCAAAATGGTCTGCTTTTCAGCGATGGTGTCTGGATAAGAATGTGGATCCTTTTTCATGCTCTCTAGGCTCCATCTTGTCTTTCCTACAGCTGCTGCTGGACAGGAATTTGGCTTTCAGCACAATTATGATTTATGCTGCAGCTATTTCGTCTTGTCACAAAGGTTTTAATGACAGGACAGTGTTTAATCTCATCCCCTGATGAAACATTTTCTGAAGGGAGCACGTCGGAGCACGTCGTTTGAGGCCAATCTCTCATTCACTAGCCCCTCAGTGGGACCTAATTACTGTACTGAGTGCATTAATTAAGGAACCTTTTGAGCCAATTGACCAAATTTCTCTTAAATTGTTGTCTTTTAAGACAGCACTGTTGTTGGCGTTGACGCCAGCGAAAAGAGTAAGTGATATGGCAGGCCTGTCGGTTTCTCCTTCCCTTTTAAAGCTGCAGTATGTAGTTTCTATAGAACGCAGGACTTAGAAAAATTTTCAACAGGGAGAGCATTCTGGACCCTCCCCCTTGCTCTGGCTGAACTGCAGCTCAGCCTCCATAGCTCCGTCTCCATTGCATGTCCTGTTGCATAAAATAAAAACATGGAGCGCTGGTCCAGCACACCAGAACACCAGGAAATCTGCAGAGCCTCGCATAGCCCACGTTGAACCCGAGTTTAGTTCGCTCATGACAAATTCATTAATTTCCTCATCATTTCAGTCATGGAGTCAGCGGAAGAGGAAGCGATCACTTGACTTTTGGCAAAAAAACAAAAGAAAAGTCCAGATCAGGGATGAAGAAGGGGAATTTAATACATTTGTCACATACAAAACAGTCCTGCATCGCTTTGCAATCCTTTGAATGAGAATGTGCGCGGATGCGCGCTGGCTGCGGGGTAGGACAGGCGGGGGCGTGGGTTAGGGGAGTGAGAAGCTCTGTTTTTATTGGCTGGTTAAAAACTCTGTTTTTATTGGCTGGTTAACGGCGGGTCACTGTGGGTTTTTAGACATGCTTTTAGTACCACCTGGAGAAGCAAGGGGACTATATCCGCTCATTCTCAATCAGTTCATCTGGACAGTTTCTTTTTAGCAGAAACGTTTCACCCTACTGAGGGCTTCCACATAAGTTGCTTACTTGGTGGGTTAACTTCAGTGTGCTTTGGACTACTCTGACTGAGGAAGCCCTCTGGAGTGAGGGTGAAACGTTTCTGCTAAAAAGAAACTGTCCAGATGAACTGATTGAGAATGAGCGGATTTGATACCTGGACTATTGAGAATTAACTTTCTTGTCTTGAACCACTTTGGACATGTCTGCCTGCCTGGGAGGAGTCGACGAGGGACACACCCCCAGAAACCATCTTGGCTACAGCAAACTGGTTGGTCCACATAAGTTGCTTACTTGGTGGGTTAACTTCAGTGTGCTTTGGACTACTCTGACTGAGGAAGCCCTCTGGAGTGAGGGTGAAACGTTTCTGCTAAAAAGAAACTGTCCAGATGAACTGATTGAGAATGAGCGGATTTGATACCTGGACTATTGAGAATTAACTTTCTTGTCTTGAACCACTTTGGACATGTCTGCCTGCCTGGGAGGAGTCGACGAGGGACACGCCCCCAGAAACCATCTTGGCTACAGCAAACTGGTTGGTCCACATAAGTTGCTTACTTGGTGGGTTAACTTCAGTGTGCTTTGGACTACTCTGACTGAGGAAGCCCTCTGGAGTGAGGGTGAAACGTTTCTGCTAAAAAGAAACTGTCCAGATGAACTGATTGAGAATGAGCGGATTTGATACCTGGACTATTGAGAATTAACTTTCTTGTCAAGGGGACTATAGTTTTTTCAGAGATTACTTGTCTAACATCAGTCTGTCAGGAGATAGTGACAGAGTGAAGAAATATGTTTAAAATATATTTTTAGAAAAGTTACATACAGCAGCTTTAAAGATTCAAGGAGATGGGAGCTCAGTTGAGCTTCGACCGAATCCTGCTTTTATTCCCAAGAGCATAACAAATGCTTTTAGGTCTCGTATCATTACTCTTGACGGGTTCTGTGGGGCGGCCGTGGTGTAGTGGTAATGGCAGTCGACCCCTGATCGGAAGGTTGGAGGTTTGAATCCCGCATCCGCCCACCATGTGTCGTTGTGTCCTTGGGCAAGACACTTAACCCCGAGTTGCTCCCGGTAGGACTGGATGGCGCCTTGCAAGGCAGGCTACCACTACCGGTGTATGAATGTCTGAATGAATGAGTGGATGGCTGGTATTGTAAAGCGCTTTGGGGCTCCTCACAGGGGGCTGGAAAGCGCTATATAAATACAGTAAGCTCCATTCTTCAGGGGTCGCCACAGCAAACTAAGTCGCACGAAGACCTGACAATTGTTTTTATGCTGGATGCCCTTCCTGATGCAATCACAGACCACTGAGCTACCAGAGCCCTCTGTGTGGAGCAGAGAGCTGCTATCTAGGGAGCATCGGGGAGCAAACTGTGGGGGGTTAAAAGCCTTGCTCAAGTGCCCAGAGTGAGTCAAATGAGGGTGTTTCACCTATCCAACCCACATTTTTTATGTTGTCGGTACGGAGAGTTGAACCAGTGATCTTCCGATCACAGGCCCAAATTCTCTAACCTCTGCACCACCACTCCCTCAAAAAAGAAATTACCAAATTATACCCGATAATTTTTGAAAGCTCATCTCTGCCAGGATGGACACGAATGCTTTACTTGTGAAAAGTAGAGCGGTTCATAAATCACAAGTTGATTTATGAAGTGTTTTGAGTTGGGTTCACTTACAACGTTGTCACATTACAGAGTCTTACAGCAGCATCAGTACAATAAAAGTTAGCTCTTTAGCATTAGCTTATGCTAATTTTTTTAAATCCGTTGGCAAAGCTAAAAATTTTAGTTAATGGATTACCGGTAGCAGTTAATGAAGCTAACCGTTTGGTTAGCTGTGCCCACCATTGCTGAACACACATTGTAAAGCTCCACAACACCCACCGTGTTTATCATGTGATTATTTCAAACCATGGACATGTTGGCCTGTGACAACACAGAATGCAAAAGTAAGTAGAAATTAATAGTTAACTAAAAGAGCAAAATGCACTCTGGTACACCTTTGACAAATCAACTTGTCTGCTAACCCTATGTTCAACATTACCTGTAGTTTTATTAGATTGTTGCACCAAGAATTTGTTTCACTCCCCCCCCCCCCCATCTTTTGGCTTCTCCCTTCGTCAGGGGTCGCCACAGCGAACTAGTCGCACAAAGACTTGGCAATTGCTGTTTTTTTTAAGCTGGATGCCCTTCCTGACACAACCACAGAGCTACCACAGCCCTCTGTGTGGAGCAGAGAGCTGCTATCTAGGGTTCCCAGGGGAGCAGATGGTGTGGGTTAAGGGCCTTGCTCAAGGGTCTAGAGTGGGGCAGATGAGGGTGGGGACAGGTGTGACTGCTTCACTTATCCCGCCCACATTTTTTAATGTTGTACTGTATTTTAAATTGTATTATGTAGGAATTTTTTAACTTATGACTAAAGCCCGCAGTATAGCTCTGCGTTGGGCCGAACGCCGCTAGACGCGCGCGTGCTGCGCGCAGGCAGATCACATTAGCCGTGTTTCCATCAAGGTTTCTAGATGCGCATTTTGAAGCATCGCATCAGAAAAGCTGAATGGAAACGGCAAAATTCGAGTTAACTTCCTCTAATTCGCTCAAAAGTTGATACGCTCGCTTGAGGTGGTTTTTGGGGGTTTCGAAACAGAGCTGATGCGCAAAACGACAGATGGAAACAGATTTGCCGACTCAGTTCTGCCGTAGCGAACATTCACGTCATGTGACTGATCAGCTGTTTCCGCTCCGGACAACATGTAACATCGCTAAAACTAGTTGGCATGACAGAATAAATACAACTTGCCCGATAGCAACACGTACCTGAAATATTCTCTCCATTTCGGCGAGATGTGTGGTCGGGTTCTGTTTTCAACCGCTACTTCCTGTTTACTGTAGATGCGTAACGCTGACGTCTGACGCTGACGTAATGACGCTGTGCGTGGCCTGGTAGATGCGCTTCAAGCAGGTTGATGGAAACACTTCTGATTCGCATTAATTTATTTACATATTTGCGAGATTTCAAAAATTAGCTCAAAATTTGAAATGAAAATAGATGGAAACACTGTTAGTATAGCTCAGCGTGAGGCTCCAGCGTTTTCGCTCCAAATTCTTGACGTCATTTGAGCAGCAGCAGGGCGGAGCGTTTACCTACGGGACAAATTGAGGTCGCTGATTGGTCATTTGCTGACACGCCTACTGAATTGATTGACAGGTCGGGTGGGGAAAAAAAGGCACGGGCTGCGCAGCGGTTTTCTGTGTTTATATGTTAATAAAAAGTTCTAAAAAATAAAATAAAAACAGGGAGCGCTGGTCCAGCACACCAGAAAATATTTAGAGCCTCCCGCAGCCACGTTGAACATGAGTTTAGTTCGCTCGTGACAAATTCATTCATTTCTCATCAAGGAGGAAGCGATCACTTGACTTTTGGCAAAAAAACAAAAGTACAGATCAAGGATGAAGAAGGGGAATTTAATACATTTGTGTCACATACAAAACAGTCCGGCACCAGACAGTTTATTGTGAGAGAACGCGCGCGAGCGTAAGCGGTTGTAAAATTTGAGCTTGGCGCATTCACGCCCGCGTTCAAAGGCTTGTGCCGTGGCGTTCGCACGGCGTTCGGCCCAATGCAGAGCTATACTGGGGCCATTAGTTAAATCACTTATCGGAGTCTGGTTCTGCTACAGGTGGTTCTGCTACAGGGTTCTTCCTCATGAGGGAGTTAAAATATGACCTAGAAAAATATGACCTTAAAACCAATTTTTTTTGTGCACTCCCATTGATAAAACACCCAAGATTGTGAACAGCACATCTGTTAACTTGTTGCATGCCATCTTGCAAGACAACACAGTTCTGCAAATCTCTTCAATTTGGTCTGAGTGACTCAGTGAAACAATTAACACAAAAAAGTTTGTCTCTGGAGGCCTCGCTACAGGGGGACTGGGCAACGAACGAGAAAGGTCGGGACGACAGCGGAGGGAAAGAATGGCTGTTGCTATGGAGACGTAAATGGGTAAATTAAACACTACAAAGCATCAGTCATAATAAATGTTTCATAAATAAAATTTCTGGAGTACAAGGTATCCAAATCCCTGACATTCCCAACAGATGTGTAAAAAAAAAAAAAAAAATAGATACATTGGCCCTCATGCACGAACCGTTCGTACGCACAGATTTGTTCTTAAACTGTGCGTACGAGTGATTTAGGATCATTTGTGGCATTCAACAATGTTTTCGTATCCTACGATTTTTTTCAGATACGAACAAAATTTACGAGTGGTCCGGACCTGTCGTATATTTTAGGAGCGTCAGTCTGCTGTCATCCAGACGGAATTTCTCCACTAATAACTTCATATTTCGTTATTTAGAAAATATTTAGAGTTTAAAAAAGTCACGCACCACAATTGTTTTTGACAATAGGTTCTGTTTGAAGTCGAATTATAATTTTAAATGTAATAATGACTAACGGATTAAAGTATTTAAATTAAAATCAATTTGTTATCAATGCCGTTTTCTAACACTACAATATTAATATGAAGATCTCAAACTGAAACCAACTTAAATTATGAATTAATTTAAGTTTAATTTGTCTCGGTAACGCAGACTTCGGTAACGCAGACTTTAGGTTGACCTCCTCCTGTTGCGGTCATAGAAGTCAGATAGCTCAATGAGTAGAGCGTTGCGTCGCAGTTCCGAACCTTATGGGTTCAATTCCCACATGGGACAAAGTTTTTTTTTCTCCTTTTAATTCATTCCAGATTTAAAAAACACAAGAAAACTATTTACAATACAACAAGAAATGAAGCATAAAGTCTTTTTAATCGGGAATGAATAAATAAATCCAAAGAAAGAAGGGGAAAAAAAATAGTCATACCTTGTGGGAGTCGAACCCACTAGGTCTCGATAAGCGGTGCAATGCTTTACCCAGTGGCCACCAGGACGTGTGTATATTTTAAGGTCCACATTTATTATAAACAAACATTCTTTGGCTTTAGTTGGTCATTTACTCCCATGAGTGACGCTGCTAATAAGGACAGATTTTCTTTTCTTGACCTCAGAGAGCAGAACTTCAATCTCCGCACCGGTAGAGTTCTTCTTTTTACTTTTCGCTGTCATTTTATGAACGAACACGTTTTGCCTCTGAGGCAGGAAACGTAGCCTTATATGGTGTTTTGAGGGGTGGGAATTATGTAAATAACCTCTCCGCGTGCACGCGCAGGTTGATAGAACAGGTGGGATTCATCATATTTGCGCAGCCATTTACACACTTTTCCTGAGGATAGAAGAGTTTGTTGAATCTGACGTGGCATGTTCGTACGAACAAAAGTAGGAGAAATTTAGGATAAAAATACGAACATGTTCGTGCATGAGGGCCATTGTCCCAACACTAGATTCAAACCATAGACGACTTGAAAGTTGAAATCCATGTAAACAAAGCCAATTAGAAGGGTGGACTTCATGAAAGAGGGACGTGTTTTGAAAATCGATACATTGTCCCAACACTAGATTCAAACCATAGACAACTTGAAATCCATGTAAACAAAGCCAATTAGAAGGGTGGACTTCATGAAAGAGGGACGTGTTTTGCATGAAACCTTATCATTTTTCTCCAACACACAATACATATCCTCCCACAGGAAATACCACGGTGACCCACCCTTCAACCACAACACGTCCAATAAAGCTTTCTGCAGACACATTACAGAAGCAAATTAAGGGTGTGCCACAAAAAAACAGCATATAGCAACAATCAACTACATGAGTTTTTTAAAGCAATTAACACAATCAAATTAAATCGTTCCACGGTCCAAGATTAAAAAGAACGAAGACCCTTTCTGCTGTGAATTCAGAAGTCAACAGCAGCACCAGCCTCCAGCAAAAGCAACGCTTAAAAATGTTGCAGTAGATCCTCTGGATCACATGACTGATCCACATTTCCTCAACAGCAAAATCAATAACGACTTACCGGTAGTCAAAATGGACGTTTAAGTTTTAAATTAATTATACACCAATTTTACATACATTTGTTTTAAAAAATGCTTCATTTCAAATTTTTGGGCGAATGAAATTTTGCAAAATATATGACAGGAGCATTTTCTGATAATAGATGAACAGCACGTTTTAAAAAGCTACTAAAAGCCACAAATTATTGAAACCTGGGGCTTTCCTTTAGACACACAAATGTGTATTAATTTGCATAAAAATACACCAGAAATGAAAAATGGATAGGGACAAAAAGGTTTAGGATACTCATCTATAGCTCAGGAAGATGGTCATTTGAAAGTACCTTAAGGCAAATAAAAGCGATACAATTAGACTTCAGTATAGCATAACTGAACAACAGCACTCTGCAGTGTACTGCTGAGCACTCATTGCGAGAAGACTGCGGGAAAAGATGATACCAACGTTAAATATTTACGCCGCCTCCCACAGTGTACCAAGACATGGCATACAACGTGAATCTGGTAAATGGAATGGTAAATGGAGCTTATTTATATAGCGCTTTCCAGCCCCTGTGAGGAGCCCCAAAGCACTTTACAATACCAGCCATCCACCCATTCATTCAGACATTCATACACCGGTAGTGGTAGCCTGCCTTGCAAGGCGCCATCCAGACCTACCGGGAGCAACTCGGGGTTAAGTGTCTTGCCCAGGGACACAACGACACATGGTGGGCGGATGCGGGATTCGAACCTCCAACCTTCCGATCAGGGGTCGACTGCCATTACCACTACACCACGGCCGCCCATCTGGCATTAAATACAGTCATATTTCTCTCACACAGGCAGAAAGAGCTTTCTTGGGCAGTAAACAGACGTGAATATGGAGAAAGAAAGAAAAAAAGATAGTGGAAGAACAGGAATCCTTTGTGATGGATTGCTTGAAAAATTGATGCAGCTCTCAAAGCAAAGGAGCTGAGGCTTACTTGAGTGGCCCTGAGTGGTGTGCAAGCAGGACTCTGCTAGTGCAATAGACGCTCACTGAAGTGCTTTTCTTCGCTAATTGGACAATTCTGAAAGCAATACATGCTCATCATTGAGCAGCATGTTAGTTACTTAAACCGTACGAACAAAATGATATCACCAGATCACTCCTCACTTCTAAATACAGTACCACACTATTCGCTTTTATGGCTCTGCACACGACAGCACCTCCTCCACTTTCTTCCTGGTCTACCCCAAAGTGTAAAACAAGCTCCAGTCAACAGCATGAATAATGCAGTTCTCCTCAAGAGTCCTGCTGAAGCACATCAGCCTGCATGACTGAGAAAAGAACCACTTAGTCCCTGTGCTGGGAAGCACAATATTACGTACTTTAATCCAATAAAAATAGTTTTCTCTTTATTGATGTGTCTTACTATTTATATTTAGGTCCTGGGTGCCCATCTAAGATCAAATAAGGTGAAACTATGCTGACTAAATTTAGACAGTGGCAAATGGTATATCCAATAATTATAATAATAATAATCTGTGCTCGGTCGTGAAAGCGCTCTTATCTTGGATTGAGTGTGATGTGCACTTAAGACAATAATCTGAGATGCACTGATCCATCGCTCACGGAGGATAAACTGACAGGGGGAAAAAACAAGCTGATTATTGAGAGATTAAGATATTTGCATGAAAGCAGGAGATGAGCCGTAGTTTCATCTTAGCATAAACGAGAGCAAGGGTGAGGATTATTGTGCAAGCAGATAAAAACAATGAACAGTACAGTACTACAGTATGTAAGACAGCTCTGTACACATGCTACTGTTTAAATGGACAGATGGTCAAAATGTGAGAAGCAGAAGTGTTGGGGATAAATTACATCACCCTGAGCTCTCAGTTGAAGCAGCATCCAGTGAATGAATCCTCTGTCCTCGCTGGTGCTTTACTTATGAAACATTTGCACACAGGCTACATAATACTGAGCTGACCGTGATAAGCAAAACAAAAAAAGTACCGGAAATGTTTAATCAGACAGACATTGAGTTGGCCTTCACACTTGTGTTAAAGTTCACCAACGACCATAAAGCGCTGCATTTCTATTAGAAACGAGCAACTACAACGGCCTCGGATAGAGGAAAGTTTATAACTGTGCCTGCATAGAGACTACTGCACAAAAAATGTTGAAAAATAAATAAAAGCTGCATTTAGCACTACTTTTTAAATTACTATTATGCAGCCTTTTATGTTCATGAATTTAAAATCTGGTAGTTAAAAAATAAATAATAAAAATAAAAGTAGCTAGTAGCATGTTCGAGTCATGTGGTGACTGTCGGAATCTAGCTAGCTACGGGCTAACAGTAGCTAGCTACAGAAATGTGAGTTTTAGCACATTTTTTGGGATAATGAGTGCATTTCGGAGTTCGGGCGCCGAGTCAGAATAATTATAAACACAAATGTTAGTCGTTTTAACTGCGCTGAAACGTTTAAACCAATTAGATTAAAAAATCAATCCCGAGTTAACAGCGCTCCCGTCTACAGCTAGCTTTAGCATGTACCTTGTCGGAGTCGAGCTCCGGGTCAGCCTGGCTCAGTCTGTACAGAAATGACTTGGGATCTCGACACAGCGTCTGCCTCGTTGTTAAAAAGTACGTTCCCCCGACGTTTAGTCGTATCCACTTGGATGCCCCGACTGAAACGTTCCTGTCCCCAGGAGAATGGGCCGAGTGTCTCCGGTGAGCGGAGCCGCTTGTCTCGGAGCTGTTCTCTGCCATCCCGCTCCTCTCCGCGCCTCCTCCGCTCTCGCTTCGGCTCTGCTGTGTGCGAGCAGACGGCTCGCAGGAAATATGAAGCTGCTGCTGCTGAAGCGCTGACTGCGAGTCAGCCACGAGTCTGCCAGCTCCTCCCGAGCCACGCCCACTGAGGCCAGCTCCTCCTGAGCCACGCCCACTGACCCGCTCCGCCCTCGCACAAATTATTTCAAAGAGGAGGAGGCCCACCCGAGAGACTGTGAATGTCATAGCGCATCATGTGACATAAAACAGAGAATATATTTAACTTTACACAAAATAATATTTTCTACTAAGGTGCATTATGAATGTTCAGTGTTTTTGCGAACTTAAAGAAGCAAAACTAAAGGCAGGGCCGGCCCAAGCCTCCATGGGGCCCTAAGCGAAATTTGGTTTTGGGGCCCTCTACTTCTGCTAATAATGTGGATTACTGCAGATGATCAGATCATTCACCCACCTAACATAAACTCATTGCAACTCTGACAGCCCTGTTTACATAATCTTACATGTATATATCATGCAGTGCCGGGGTGTCAAACTCATTTTCATTTTGGGTCACATCAAGCTCATGAAGACAGCCCTGAAAACACATCTCTTTAGACTAGCTTATCATTAACTTTACTAAATGTATTTTTATTATTTTGCATTTTATAATCTTTATGCATTTTATATTTAAATTTGTCACTGATAATGTTTGAACTGTATTGGTTTGTTAAGTGTCCTTGGGTGTCCTGAAAGGCGCTTTTAAATAAAATTATTATTATTATTATTATTATGAATGTCCTCAAAAGGCCGGACATGGCAGAATGTATTGATAAAACTACCTATTAACAAACAGGTAAAATATAACTTTGTCTGCATTTGATGACCACTTTATTTATTTATTTATAAAATATATTCATTTTAAAATACAATACAAAACAATCCCATAAACGACAAGAATATAAAATGTAAAATGAAAGGTAGCAGAAAGAAGAAAAAAAAACTTATTATATCTGCCCTTTTTATCAAACAATCAGTTCAAACAATAATAATCTTCCAGTAACAGAACAAAATGAATAACTCTTTCTAATTTTCTAACTAATACAATACACATTACGCTACTTTATATATTTTTTTAACAATTAAGTTTTGATCATTTTCTTAAATAAACACATTGACATGACATTTTTAACATCATTCTCCAAACCATTCCACAATCCAATTCCCTGGATTGAGGTAGACCGTCCTTTTAAACTGGTTCTGTATTTTGGTTTTACAAATATCTCTGTACCCTTAAGATTATAACAACTTTGTCTTTTAACAAAATGTATTTGGATATTTAAAGGTAATGCGTTATTCTGAGCCCTATACATAACTGATCAAATATTATAATCTACCAAATCATGGAACTTCAATAACTTCAGTTGATAAAATAATGTGCTTGATGGATGACAGTAATGCTTTAGTGATAATTCTTACAGCTCTTTTCTGCAAAATAAAAATAGGCTTTGTAATTGTTTTACACGCTTTCCCCCAAACATCAATACAATATATTAAGTGTGGAACAATGATTGTGTTATACAACAAATACAGAGCTTTATCATTTAATAAGTCCCTGACTTTGTACAGTACTGCAATAGATTTAGTAGCTATTTTTATTCTTACAGAATTTATGTGTTGTTTCCATGTCAGTTTGTCATCAATAACACCCAAAAACTTCACCTCACTCACTCTACAAATCTCAACACCCTCAGTTTTAAACTACAGTACTTGGAGTAATTTGGCATTATAATAAACTTAAAAACTGATTTGATGGGACTGATAAATGTTATCTTGAAGTTCTGTCTCTGTGGCCCTCTAGGGCAGGGGTTACCAACCCGGGTGCCCCCAAGGACCATTTGAGGTGCCCGCGGACCTGTTCTAAAAATAGCACAACTCACTACTAAGCTAAATTTAAAATTTCATTTTATTCAGTTGTTATTTTTTTTTGTATTTATATATATTTTAAAATGTCTATCTTAAAAATATGTTCTTAAAAATATGTTTACTATACATTTTTTCAATTTACGCTTTGTTATTTCCGAAGAGTTTATCAAACTGGTGCCCTTTGACTCCATACGAAGTAGCTCTCAGTTTCGAAAAGCTTGGTGACCCCTAAGTGTAGAGAACCACAGAAATGGTTATGGCGGGACGGATTTGGCACGGGCCTTGAGTTTGACACATGCGATCAAGAGTAGAGTTGCATTCGAGACCAAAAAATCCGATCCGACCCGGCCCCAGCCTGCAGTCATCATTTCCGAACCCCATCCGACCAGACGAATTAACAGTAATTACAGTTTCGAACCTGGAAAAACCCCGCCTTTTTTAATTAGTTATTAACGGTAGGGGATGCACGGCTGATTGAAGGGGCAAACGATCTGAGCCGAGGTGGTGTTAGTTCTTTCATGGTCGTAAAATAACATTTAACCCAGTTTCTCTCCGCATTTATGTGCAGGTTGGTTCCAAAGATCTGCAGCAGTAATGTTCAAAATAATTTGTAGTGCAAGATCAACAAACAACAAATAAAACAAGTTCGATGCATCAAATACATTTAATTTTGCAAAAACAGACAAATTTAAATTGAAAAAAATCAAAGAAATATTTAAATAATGTAAATGAACAATTACTTGAAACCACGTAAAATGGTTTATAAGTTTTTTTAAGTTGAATAATTGGTTATTAAAACTATGTATATGTATGCAACAATTTGCAAAATCTGAACTTAAATGTGTGTAAAGGTTGTTTAATATTTTGACCTGCTTGTGTTACTTCTTCCTCAACACTTCACTAACTTCCTTAAAACCTGTGCTTCCACTTAGGGGGCCCCCTAGTGGCCCCGGGGCCCCAAGCAAAGTTTGCTTATGCCTTGGACCGGCCCTGACTAAAGGTAAAGATTTCAAAGTTCATGCTCAATAATCCAGGTAAAAAAACGTATTAAGTCAGGTGGATGAGTTATTTTTTGATGAAACGTTTCGTCCTTCATCCAAAGGACTTCATCAGTCTGAGGAGCCACAACAAACTCAGTCCCACAAGCAGCACACTCACGTTTGATCCACTAAAGATCAATTTACCACAAAGGTAAAGATAAATACAGTAGTAGCAAAAATTTAATCAACAACAAAGCAAAAATAGCAACAGTGTACCTAAAAAGCACATGACTGAAATTAGTCAAGTTGCAGCTAAAGCTATATCTATATCCAATAACAGTAAGTTGCACTTGTTCAATATTGTGGCACAGTAACACACAACTATTGAGAATGTGCAGCTCTTGTTGTAGATCAAAAATCAACAAACAGGCGACATTTTATATAGATCATTTTACTGTTCAATACAGAGTAAAGCCCACAGGTCTTCATGACAGCCTCCCTCACTCATGGTTACTCTACTGAATGGCCTAACAAACTAACACATAATGAACACGTAAACTAAGCTAACAAGAACAGACTTAAAGAAAACGGAAATGCTTAACAATTAACATAAATTCTACCTAAAATCTGTCCCTGAGGCCATGTGACCGACAGTCGACCACGGCAGAATGCTACAATATATATATTTTTTCTTTACTAGTAGTTAAACACTTTCTTGAAGTTGTTTCCTCTGGGAGTCACCACCACAGTGAGTCATCCTCCTCCATCTATGTCCTCTGCATCCTCTGTCCTCACTCCAACCTCCATGTCCTCTCTAACTGCATCCATATATCTCCTCTTTGTCTTTTTCCTGGCAGCTGCATTTCTAACATCCTTCTACCAATATACCCAATGTCCCTCCTCTGGACATGTCCAAACCATCTCAGTCTGGCCTCTCTATCTCCCAGTTGTTGAACGCGCTGTACCTCTGATGATCTCATTCCTAATATTATCCATCATTGTTACTCCTATGAACCTCAACATCTTCATATCTACTTCCAGTTCTTTCTCCTGTCTTTTTGTCATCGTCACTGTCTCCATAGCATCGAAACAGCTCTAATAAAAATTACTAACAACCTTCTTCTGGCTGCTGACTCTGGTCTTCTGTCCATCCTCATTCTCCTTGATTTAAGTTCTGCCTTCGACACCATCTGTCATTCTATCCTCCTCAACAGACTAACCTCCATTGGCATCTCAGGTACTCCGTTAGACTGGTTCAACTCTTATCTCTGGCACTCAATTCATTCAGCTTAAATCCTTCCGTTCCCAGTCCTCCCCCGTCTCCACGGGTGTCCCCCAAGGCTCTGTCCTCGGACCCCTCCTCTTCATCATTTACCTCCTACCTCTAGGTCACATCTTCCGGAAATACGGCGTCCATTTCCACTGTTATGCTGATGACACACAGCTCTACTTGTCAACAAAACCAAACTCCACCCACCCACCCTCCATCCTCACCGACTGTCTCAATGAGCTAAATCACTGGTTTTCTAACAATTTCCTTCAACTAAACAGTAACAAAACAGAAATCATTCTTGTTGGTACCAAAAACTCTATTTCAAAATCAGAACATCTTCTCGTCCCCCTTAACAACTCTCTGCTATCCCCCTCCCCTCAGGTCAAGAGTCTCGGTGTCATCCTCGACACCACTCTCTCCTTCACTTCACACATCAACAATATTACTCGGTCTGCCTATTTCCACCTCCGTAATATTAACCGTCTCCGTCCTTCTCTCACACCCCGCTCCACAGCCATCCTGGTGCACAGTCTTGTGACTTCCCGTATCGATTACTGCAACTCCCTTCTCTATGGCCTCCCCAACAAATCTCTCCACAAGTTACAGATGGTCCAGAACTCAGCTGCCCGTGTCATCACTCAAACCTCCTACTATAACCACATCACTCCTGTCCTGCAGCAGCTCCACTGGCTCCCGGTTAAATCACGCATCATCTTCAAAATTCTACTTCTCACGTTCAAAGCTATCCACAACCTTGCCCCTCCTTATCTATCTGACCTCCTACAAATCTCCATCCCATCACACTCTCTCAGATCCTCCTCTTCGCTACATCTCCATGTACCCTCTGCCCGCCTCTCCACCATGGGGAGCAGGGCCTTCACCTGCTCTGCCCCTCACCTCTGGAACGCTCTACCGCCAGACCTTCGAAACACCACCTCCCTTTCTCTGTTCAAGACTGCTCTGAAAACACATCTCTTTAGACTAGCTTATCATTAACTTTACTAAATGTATTTTATATTATTTTGTATTTTATAATCTTTATGTATTTTATATTCTTTGTTTATTTTATATTTCAATTTGTTACTGCTGATGTTTTAACTGTGTTTGTTTGTTAAGTGTCCTTGGGTGTCCTGAAAGGCACTTTTAAATAAAATGATTATTATTATTATTAACATGCTGCTCTCACCACTGTCTTGTAAACTTTTCCTTTGACCTTTGCTGACACCCTTTTGTCACAAATCACTCCTGAAACTTTTCTCCATCCACTCCATCCTGACTCTTTGTCACCTCACTCCCCCTTTTCCTGGACAGTGGACCCCAAGTACTTGAAGTCCTACACCTTTGTGACCTCTGCTCCTTAGCCTCACTGTTCCACTGGCCTCCCTCTCACACACATGTACTCTGTCTTACTACGGCTGAATTTCATTCCTCTTCTATCAAGTGCATACCTCCACCTCTCCAAGTTCGCTTCCACCTGTTCCCTGTTCTCACCACAGATCACAATGTCATAGTCCACGGGGATTCCTGCCTGACCTTATCTGTTGGTTGGTCCATCACCAGAGCAAACACGAAGGGGCTCAGAGCTGATCCTTGATGCACTATTGGTGAATTCTAATGTAGTAACACTAAAAGTAGCAAAACAGTAGTCATAAACCTAAATCTAACAAAACTGTCTAAAATTAGTATGAATTGATCAATGCAAAATAAACAACCACAGTTTCCCAACAAAGTTCAGTCAGGTCATCGGGACGTTTTTTACATTTTGTCCTTAATCACAAGGACTTCATCAATCCAAGGAGCCACCAAACATGTCCCACAAGCAGCACATCCACATAGTGGACCAACCAGTTTGCCGGCAGTGATAAGCTGGTTTCTGGAGCCTGCCGTCTCCCCCGTTGACTCCTGAGGCAGCCATAGCCAAAGTGGTTCAAAACATCAAAGTTCATGCTCAATAATCCAGGTAAAACATCCTACAAAGTTCAGTCAGGTCAGTCATTAAAGTTTTGCTTTTTTCTTTGCCAGTTGGTAGGCTAAAGTACTAAAGAGCAAAACAGTACCTAAAACTAAATGCAGCAAAACTACCGGTAAGTAAAGGTAGAGTTGCGAAAAACAATTAACACTGAAGCAAATGCACATTTTTGCTTTACCAAATTCATAAACACTAAATGTGGCAAAACAATTGGTCAAACTTAAAATTTGTCAAATTTAGCTAAATGCTAAAATTTGCAGAATTACCGCTCTAATCTAAAAGTAGCAAAATCGTTAGCTAAAATTTGCATTAAAATATAAAATTAGAGAAAGTAACTGAAGCATATTTAAAAAGGATGCTTTTGAAGGAAGATACATCCATCTCTATTGGTAAACTTTGTAAACAAAGTAAAAAAATATATATATTTTTTTTATTATACTACACCATTTCCAATCAAGTCAAATATTTGTTGTTATTCTTGTAAGGTTAAATAGATCAGTGGTTTCCAACACAGGTCCTTGAGGAACACCTGTATGTTTTAGTCATTTTCCTGCTTTGAATGAACAGCTGATTAACGGGCTTCTGCAGAACTTGATAAACTGAACAGGCCTGTCTCCAGACTCCCATTTGTTTCTAAACTTCTAGAGAAAATAGTTGAGTCCCAGTTGAAGTGCTTCCTGGAGGATCACGCTGTCCTTGAGTTATTCCAATCCGGTTTTAAACCTCTCCACAGCACTGAAACTGCCCTACTGAAGGTTTTTAATGGCATCTTCTTATCCACAGACACTGGTGACTCTGTGCTGCTTGTCCTATTGGACCTTCCGCTTTTGACACCATTGACCATGAGATCCTCATTGCTAGGTTGGAGCAGTATCACAGGGTCAGCCCTCAATTGGTTCAGATCCTACCTCTCTGACAGGTCCTTGTGTTTCCATCAAAGATTTTAGTTCTGCAGTGGCTGCACTTAAATGGGGGGTTCCGCAGGGGTCCATCCTGGGGCCCCTCCTATTCTCCTTAAATCTTCTGCCACTTGGTGCTATTTTCCGGAAACACAACATACCTTTCCACTTCTACGCCGATGACTCAAATTTACTTCCCCCTAAGACACAATGGTACATGCTCTATTCAACCTCTGCTCAACTGCCTGGCTGACATCAGGGACTGGATGGCTTTAAATTTCTTAACCCTCCTGTTGTCTTCATTTTCTGTATACACCCATTGTCCTCCGGGTCAAAATGACCCGTCTTCACTAAATCTGCAAAAATAAGCTGCTTACTTGAATTTTAAACACCAAATTTCATCTTGCATATTGTCAATCACCACAAAATGTGTGAATACTTGAGTTTTCACCTCTTCACCTGAATTTCTATAGCTTAAGAGAAGAAAAAAAATTGCAAAAAAGTTTTGAATGCATTTTTTATTAATCCCAATGACTCAGTTTCTTTTACTTTTCTCCAGTGAACAATTTAAATGTATAATACAACAAAAATATGAAAAATAACATAACCCATTCAACTAATTAGCACATGTAGGGCAGTATGCTAGTGCACAGCCTTTGCAGATATATTTCATACACCTGCAGCACACAGTATGTGTTTTACAGTCCTTCTTTTGAGGGCAGAACTGACATCTCTTCCTCTTACTTGCCCTAGCTGGGGAAACAAATGGCTGTGGTAGATGGATCCTCAAGTTGCTCATCCACTGTTACGTCAGGCCCTGGATTGTAGAGTAGGGCAACCGCTCCACCCACTGTCCCATACCTCTTTTATGGCTGCAAGTTTGTCTGTCACACGTCTTGCTGGTCTTGACTCACGGTCATCAAATCGTATCAGTCTTGAGTAGGTGTGAATGAGTTTGAGTGGCATTGTGGCTCGGAAAATTGCCCTTCCACTCTCTGTATCCCATAGACTAGCTGCAGCCTCACCGCGGGACCTGTATACACCTGCTAAGATTAGCAGCCCTAAGTGGGCCTGCAGGTCAATCTCATCCATCTTTTTCCAGCTGTCTCCATATTTGCGAAAACCCTCCAAATTTGTCATTTCAAGGATTATTTTTTCTATTGCTGGTGTGATAAACAGGTAGAATGTAGAAACAATATCCTGGGCATGAGAAACGGCATACCTTGTGGGTCCTGGGGTCATTTTTACAATGTTTTGTCTGCATGCCTGCCGTGTTGGTCATATGCCACTGAGGACCATGTTATTTTGCCATTTTTTGAAAGGAAAGTCTCACTTTCAGCTTCAGGGTTTTCTTCTTCTTCTGAGGATGATTGATCATGCTCTGGGTTGTATTCTCTCCATCTTCTTCTTCGGATACATCCTCCACTTCCTCTTCTGAATTCAGAGTTGTCTTGCTGGGCATGTGAGAAAATCAGCTCTAAAGCCTCTTCAACGTTATAACGCACACTCATGGCTTCAGCACAGACACAATTCGGGGTCCTGTTATGCATCACCTTTATAACCTCAGGAAATAACAGCTGGTCTTGCTGGTGAAGATTCTCAGTCGTCCAGGACATGATAAATCAAAAAAGGCGTTCAATACAAGATCAACTGGACTTTATTTGTAACAGAAGACGTTTCGCTCATCATCCGATAAGCTTTCTCAATTCTTTGGAGACTGTGAGAGGGAGAGAGAAGTTATAAGCAAGCTGGGCCACTGATACACACCAAACTGTGTGTATCAGTGGCCCAGCTTGCTTATAACTTCTCTCTCCCTCTCACAGTCTCCAAAGAATTGAGAAAGCTTATCGGATGATGAGCGAAACGTCTTCTGTTACAAATAAAGTCCAGTTGATCTTGTATTGAACGCCTTTTTTGATTTAACAGCTGGTCTTCTGAAGTCTGCGAGAACACCACCTGCTTTGCCTTGTTTACTTCTGCTTCTGATTGATCTGAGACACAACTAAAACTTTGTAACATTTTGTTGTTTGTAAATTCATTCAACCTTTATTTAGTCAGGTAAATCTTTTGAACCTCATGGGCTCATTTACGAAAGCGACCTGCTAACTAATAATAACTCTGGGACCCTGATTTCAACTTATCTCACGGGTCATTTTGACCCGAAGACCACCTTTGTACATTTTTTTGTACAGCTTACATGGAAATGTGAATAAAAGTGTGGTGGACCACTAGGGAACTCTACTCACACCCAGTGGACCGAATGTTTTACCGGATGTTTTATTGTGAAAGGTCCAGAGGACCGGATGTTGTATTGTGAAAGGGTTGATATATAAGGTGGGTTTTGGGGGCTTACCGCCAGAACTGTAGGAGTTGATTAAAGTGTAGTTCTGCATCCCGTCTTCTGTGTCATCTCTTCATCACCTCCTACACTGGTGACCTTGTGAATTGAACATGTCGACATCTGACGCTCCAGCCAGCTCTCCTCAGATGTCCGCTGCTCCGCTCGCTTTTTCGGTGGCCGTCAAAATCCCGGACTTCTGGCTGCACGACCCTCCGTCGTGGTTCGCCCACATCGAATCACAGTTTGCTCTTCGCGGGATTTCTGCAGATGACACCAAATACCACTATGTGGTCACCTCGCTGGATCCGCTGTCCACTCGACGGGCAATGAGCCTGCTCCGGGACCCTCCGGCACACGGAAAGTATGCCGCCCTCAAGCAGCTGCTCCTGAGGCGGTACTCACTCTCAGACGCAGAGCGCGCTGAGAAACTTTTTTCCCTCTCCGGTTTGGGCGATGGCACGGCTCTTGAGCTGATGGAGAGCATGTTGTCCTTGATGGGATCAGACGACTGTGGGTTTCTCTTCCTCCACCTCTTCCTCCGCCAGCTCCCGGCTTCGGTGCGCACTGTCCTGGCCAACTCCCCGCTTCTGCAGCAGAGAGACTACCGCTCGCTGGCGGAAGAAGCCGACCGCATCCTTCTGGCTATGAGGACCTTCGCGGTTCAGGCGGCGGTCCCCGGATCTCCAGCAGCACCTGAGCTTCAAGCAATGCCCTCAGCGCCAGACGAGCCATCGGTGGTAGCAGGGGTTGCTACCCGCAGGCGGACAGGAGCCGCCCTTTGTTCCTACCACCAGCGCTTTGGCGCCAAAGCACAACGGTGCATCCCACCGTGCAGCTTCAAGCCGCAGGGAAAACGACAACGCCAGCGCCCGCTAGCAGCCGCGGCCGTTGGCGACAAGGAAAGGCTGCTTTTCATCGAAGACTCGAGGTCGGGGAGGCGGTTCCTGGTGGACTCTGGTTCGAAGAAGAGCCTCGTTCCCCCGACTGGCTCCGACAGGTTGGCAGAAGTCTGCGGGCCGCTGCTAACCACGGCTAATGGCTCTCCCATCAAGACGTTTGGTGAAAGGTTGGTGACTGTTTGTTTCCATGAACGGGACTTCCAGTGGAACTTTGTTGTAGCTGCTAGCTCGGTTCCTATTTTAGGGGCTGATTTTCTTTGTGCTCACGGGCTCCTTGTTGATGTTGCTAACAGACATTTGATCGACGCTGTGTCTTTTTCGTCACTGCCTTGTGCGACGCGAGGAGCTGGGCCTTTAATGCATGCTAACTTTTTAGCTTCGGGTAAGGTGTTTCAGCGTTTATTGTCTGAGTTCCCCTCGCTGACTGTTCCTAATTTTGCCAACACAAACACAAAACATGGGATCGAACATTATATCCCCACAACGGGCCCCCCGGTCTTCGCACGTGCACGCCGCCTCGATGCTACTAAGCTAGCAATCGTGCAGGAAGAGTTTGCTAACATGGAGCGTTTGGGCATCGTGCAGCGTTCAAACAGTCCGTGGGCCTCCCCCCTGCACATGGTGCACAAGGCAGACGGCAAATGGCGACCATGTGGGGATTTCCGCCGCCTTAATAACATCACAGAGAACGATCGTTATCCCATCCCCCACATCCAGGATTTTTCAGTGCACCTGGCTGGGACCTCCATTTTTTCTAAAGTAGATTTAGTACGGGGGTACCACCAGGTTCCTGTGCATGTGGAGGATGTCCCTAAGACCGCCGTTATCACTCCTTTTGGCCTGTTTGAGTTTTTGCGCATGCCTTTTGGTCTTAAAGGTGCAGCACAAACGTTCCAGCGGTTGATGGATTCAGTCCGGGGATTGTCCTTCATATTTGTGTACTTGGACGACATCCTGGTGGCTAGCAGCTCGGCTGAACAGCAACTGTCCCACCTCCGTGAGGTTTTTCAGCGCCTAGCAGTACATGGCCTGATTGTAAACACAGCAAAATGCCAGTTTGGGTTGCCAGTAGGGATGCACCGATAAATCGGCCGGCCGATCGATCGGCTCCGATTTCCTTAATTTGGGGAGATCGGTGATCGGCCGATCTTTAAAGACTGTGTAAAGTGAAATTAAATGTGTGTTTTTAGTTTGTCACATGGCATAAATATGTGTTATTAATCACCCATTTAAATCTGACTGATTAAAAACATTGTTTACCTTATAAAATTAAGTCTCAAAAATCATGAAAAAACCTTATTTTCTCTTGGTCTGGAACGCTAGGGGCGTGTCAGTGCGTGGGCGTGGTTTCAGGCAGCTGCGCTGGTCCTGCTCGTGTCCCACAGTGGAGAGGCACTGAGGCAGACAGCAGAGCCAGTAAACCTGCTCTGTTTTTATCCGAGTTCTGTCTGTAACAGCAGCTACTTTTTCCAAGAGTTACGCTGTTTTTGTAAATAGTTTTCTTGTGTGTTTTTAATCTGGAATGAATTAAAAAAAAAAAAAAAAAAGAGTTGCACCATGCGGGATTTGAACCCGTGGGCTTTGGGACGGAAGGCAAGCGCTCTAACCATTGTCCCAACCAGGCATTACAGATACTCAGCATAAAACGACGCAGTATAAAAACATGTTATGATTTGTACGGGTGCCCTGACCATTGCGACATCCAGGGAAGATGCACGAACGAGGCATAATTGATTAGCTAGCTAACAATGAACAAAATATCTATGCTATTGCTATCTGATGCTGTCTGCGATTCGCGAGTGAACGGCTCCACCGAGGCGAATTTATACGGCCGGAGCTGCAGGGGGTGGGGGCTCTACTAATGAGGACCGCGTGACGAAACGCGGTCACGTTTAAAACACGCCTAAAAAATCCTGAACCAGAAATATGTTTATACACAGTTTGCTCTATAACTCCAAAATTAATTGAGCTACAATTTTGAGACTTTTTACTCATTTACAAGATTACAATTATCACATTTATAATGTTTATTTAAGAAAAAGTTGAAATTCACTTTACACGGTCTTTAAATGAGAAGCCGATTTTATCTACCGATTTTATCTGCCTCAGCAAAGGTTGGAAAATCCTGAAAATTTAGGGTGCATTTGACCTTTTAACACCTGAAAATCGGTATCGGCCAAAATCGGAATCGGCAGGTCAGACTTTCTAAAAATCGGTAATCGGTGATCGGCCAGAAAATTGAAATCGGTGCACCACTAGTTGCCAGTCATTGACTTTTTGGGCCACCGCATTTCGGCCAGTGGTGCTGTCCCGTTACCAAACAAAGTGCAGGCGGTGTCCGATTTTCCACAGCCCCAGTCTGTTAAAGCGCTACAAGAATTTTTGGGAATGGTTAATTTCTATAACCGTTTCCTCCCCAGGGCAGCACAACTGCTGCGACCGCTCTATGGAGCGCTAAAAAAGAAAAAGCCCAACGACAGTGTTGACTGGACACCAGAACGCCTACAGGCATTTGGTGATGCTAAAGCTGCACTGGCCACTGCTGCCCTTTTGGCCCATCCATCCCCAGCGGCACAAATAGCTTTGACAACAGACGCATCTGATGTTGCGGTGGGGGCTGTGTTAGAACAGCAGGTTTCCGGGGTTTGGCAGCCGCTTGCATTTTTCAGCCGTACGCTGCGGGACAATGAGCTGAAATACAGTGTTTTTGACAGAGAGTTGCTGGCGCTTTACCTGGCCACACGCCATTTCAGGTTTTTCCTGGAGGGCCGCCAGTTCACTGCATATGTTGACCACAAACCCTTGGTGTTTGCTATGTCGAAAATTTCTGACCCCTGGTCTGCTCGCCAGCAACGCCACCTCGCAGCGGTGTCTGAATTTACTACAGACATTCAGCATGTGGCTGGAAAATCCAACGTGGTGGCCGACTGTCTCTCCCGGGTGCTGATCTCTCCCGTGTACGTTGGCATCGATTTTTCTGCTATGGCTGCGGACCAACGTAGCGACGCAGAAATACTCGAGCTCCAGTCCGGGCCCACAGGCCTCGAGTTGGAGGAACGGCAGGTGAATGACGGAGGTCCTCTCCTGCTCTGTGACGTTTCTACTGGCAGGCCCCGCCCTCTGGTTCCAGTTTCATGGCGACGCCGCGTTTTTGATTCTTTACATTCCCTTTCTCATCCAGGTGTTAGAGCCTCTGTGAAACTGGTCAGTTCAAAGTTTGTTTGGCCCGGTCTGCGTAAAGCAGTTAAGGAGTGGGCAGCAGCGTGTGTCCCATGCCAGCGTGCTAAGGTTAACAGGCACACCAAAGCACCTTTGGAACCTTTCTCCATTCCTGGTCGGCGGTTTGACCATGTGCACGTAGACCTGGTGGGCCCTCTGCCTCCATCACAAGGTTTTACTCATCTGCTGACTATGATAGACCGGACCACCAGGTGGCCTGAGGTGGTTCCTCTGACATCCACAACATCTGCAGTGGTGGCCCGGGCATTTTTGTCTACCTGGGTTGCGCGTTTTGGCCCCCCTTCAGACATTACATCGGACAGGGGCCCGCAGTTTGTTTCTGAGCTTTGGTCTACCATGGCCAAGGGTCTGGGGACTAACGTTCACAGGACCACTGCTTACAACCCCCAAGCTAATGGTTTGTGTGAACGGTTTCACAGATCATTGAAAGCTGCACTTCGGGCTGCATTGACCGGTGACAACTGGATTGACCGTCTTCCCTGGGTTTTGTTGGGTTTACGTACCACAACCAAAGAGGACCTGAGCTCTTCCTGAACTGGTTTTCGGTCAGCCTGTGCGCGTCCCCGGTGAGTTTTTACCTGAGGTACCCTCACCACAGTTCGCTCCACCATTGCTCCCTTTTTGATCTCAGGAGGGCTCTTTTCGTGTCCCTGACCCGGTACACCATTGTTTACCGCAGTCATTTGTCCCTAAGAGTCTGGAGTCCTCTAAATTTGTTTTTGTCAAACACAATGCACACAGGACACCACTACAGCCTTTGTATGATGGACCGTTTCGGGTTCTTCAACCAGGTCCAAAACATTTCCTTTTAGATTTAGGGGGTCGTACTGAGACTGTCTGTATCGACCAGCTCATGTTGTGTCAGATGAGCAGGTTGTTACGGCCCAGGCTGCTCGCAGGGGCAGACCTCCATCCACATTGCTAACGGACTGCGGTCCTCCTTCCAGTGACTCTCAACGACCATTGGAGCCCGACTCTTCTGCAGGCCCTCCTCGTCACCCTCCGCTTCATCAGACTGATTACGCAGGGCCCAGGTTCAGCCGTTCTGGTCGTTTGAGCAAACCTAAAGTGCTGGACTAGTGATGGACCTTACTGGGTGTTCTGGGGGGGCGTGTGTGGTGGACCACTAGGGGACTCTACTCACACCCAGTGGACCGAATGTTTTCCCGGATGTTTTATTGTGAAAGGTCCAGAGGACCGGATGTTGTATTGTGAAAGGGTTGATATATAAGGTGGGTTTTGGGGGCTTACCAATACCGCGGAACTGTAGGAGTTGATTAAAGTGTAGTTCTGCATCCCGTCTTCTGTGTCGTCTCTTCATCACCTCCTACAAAAGCAACATTTAACTTTTTCTATTGTTTGGGCCAATCTAGGCAAAGTCTTAAAATTTCAAATAAAAAAATAACATTTAGTGGATTTTTTTTTTTTAACACAGTGGCGGGTCATTTTGACCCGAGGGTTAAGTTTCAATGAAAAGAAGTCTTTTTTTTTTTTTTATAAAAGAAACAAGTACAAAAAAAACTTACAATGTCAAACATGGCTCGAGACTTAAGGCATGCATAGCACAAAAGAGAATAAAGGCACATAAACAAAAACAAAAATGTGTCTTGGGCAGCTTACAACAGAAATTCGTTACAGATTGTTTTAGTTTTTAAAGCTTTGGCATTAGTACAGTACTTTAAAGTAGCTAAGTAAGAGGAAATATAATTAGAAAACACTATAAATCTAGGTTTTAGCAAGGAGAATTTACAACTGTGGATGTAAAATTTGGCTAAGAGTAGTATTAAATTTACAACAAAAACTTTCTTACTTGAAATATTTGGACAAAAGAAACCAAACAGTATAATTTTAGCGTCAAATGGTAGGTCAATTTCTAACTTTCTATTTACATACATGAAAATGTCTTTCCAGAACACCTGAGTATGAGAACAGTCCCAGAAGAGATGGATGATGGTCTCCTCAGAGCTGTGGCAGAGTGAACACATTGGGTCTACGTTTGGACGGTACTTGGAGATTATATAGTTTACAGGATAACATTTATGCAGAATCTTTAGGGATACTTCTCGAATCTTATTAGTTATAAAGTATTTTCTAGGTAACAACCAAACATCTTTCCAACAGATATCATTAAATAAATTATCCCAGAAGAATATAGAAGCAGGTTTACTAATACATTCTCTAATTATTAATTCTCTAATACATTTGTTATTTGTTTTTTCACTTAAAAAAGGGTCAGAGTTACCAATGAATAATTCTTCAGTTAAATAGTTCGTGCTGTTGTGTACAGGATTTGACATCAACATTTTTACACCAGATGGAATTGCATCAAAGACAATGAAATGAAGTCTGAAGCAATGTTGTTCATTCCCAATGACACCATCTCGAACCACTGCATCGACCTTCTGCTCTAGCCCTGTCTGAAAAACAAAAAGTCACAAATCTGGGAGTGATGGATCCTTTCATGAAACTCAACAGTCAAGTACTGTAAACATGATTGTCAAATCCTGTTTTTTCCAGCTGAGGCGACTGTCTAAGCAGCCCATATTATCCAAAAATAACCTGGAGACAGTAACACACATTCATTACATCTAGGCTTGATTACAGCAATTCACTCCTGTTTGGTATCAGTCAGACCACCATTGCACAACTACAACTGTCAGAACGCAGCAGCCCGAGTTTTAACCAGTAGGCAAAAGAGCTAGCACACACCAGTCTTGGCCTCCCTGCACTGGCTACCGGTCCATCTTTGTATCCAGTTCAAAATCCTCTATGTCTACAAATCGCTAGCCTGGCCCTCGCCTTCCTGCACAGCTCCGCTAGTACGAAGCGAAGTGAAGGACAGGGTCTGGTTACAACCAGGCTAACAAATCGCTGAACAGCCCCCGCCTATCTCATTTGCTACACCCATATGTCCCACCACTGGTCTGAGGTCAGCAGACCAGTTACTTCTCAGTTCCAGGATCTCATCTTAAATGCAGAGGTGACAGGACCTTCTCTGTAGCAGGCCCAAGACTCTGGAACGAGTTACCTCTGCTCGTCAGACAGGCCCCCTCCCTCTCAGTTTTCAAATCCCGTTTAAAGACCCATTACTATTCCGTTGCTTTCAACACCAGATGATCTGTTTGGTCATTTTATTTATTATCTACAATGTTTTTATGTCTATTTTTGTACTTCATTGTGTATGTTGCCTGTTGTTTGTACAGCACTTTGGTTGGCCTTGTCGCTGTTTTAAGTGCTCTATAAATAAAATGGTATTGTAAATCACTGAATCTGGTGTGTTGGAGCAGGAAACTAAAACATGCAGGATGGTGTTCAAGGACCATGGTTGGGAACACTGAAATAGACCAAAGTAGGCTGAGTGAAACTATGGTTTAAATCCATAAAGGATGGCGAAGTATGATCAAAAAGCACAACAGTGATGTGTATGCAATGATTCCCACAACACAACAGTACTGGTAATGGGTTTATTTACATGTTGCAAAATGTAGGTCATCACCACTGTACGCTGTTCTGTGTCGTGGCTGGGGTAGTTGACAGAAGACAAGACACATGGTTTTCATTTGAATGCCTAAATCCCTACATGCTTTAATTACTGATCTACCAAGCATTAAGTGGAAAATTCATCATTCAACATCTACTGACCTAGCGCACAAATAATCAGAGCGAGAATGAACAGATTCATTAAATTATCAGAATATGATTAAATCACTGAGCAAATAGAAAATGTATGATATAGTAAGAAAAAGCTGTAAAATATTATAGTTTACAATAATTATTCACATTCAAAGGCTTTACATCTCAATACATACACAACATGGCCCCTGAACATGACTTCAATCCAAATATGATTCATATATTAGAATTTAAATAACACAGAATGAACTATAGGCTAAACAATAGCCTTCAATAACCTTATACAAGAATAAAAATACAAAAACTGTATCCTAATATCATTGCATTACTCGCGTCAGATTCAATATTACATCTGTACATCACAGTTCCAGTCAGTTACATGCCAAAGTAGAATATTTCATACACAATGTAACCGACAGCCATCGACTTGATTCAAACAATTTTCTAATCGGAGAAAAACGCTTTTCTGGCGTTCCCTCAACTTTATAGACAGATACAGCAATTTCATGGGTCATTTGGATCAGATGGATATCCTTTAACTGACATCCAATCATATCAAATCCTGGGCTCCAGAGTCTTGTTCACGAATACTCCAGTCACACACTGCGCACACAGATTCAGCTGAAGGAAGAGGGCATTTGGAGGACCTTAAGGTACTATGTCAAAAATTAAAAGCATTATAATACATATCGCTAAAACAAGAGCATGGTAAATCAGTCGCTTTAAATTCTGTTGGGCCAAACTTTAGAACGAGACAAAAAGTGGGCCAATAAGCCCAATGAGGCAGTAGTGCCATCTTGTCCAGGGACAACAGCTTTTCGACGATTGCTTCAGAGAATGAGAACGTGCACGTATGTAGGTTGATAGAGGTGTTCTGTTCAGCATGGGGTGGTCAGCACATACGATTTTTATTTTTAACAAAACATACTGAAGATGAACCATCTTTTTCCATCAAAAGAAAATGAAATAAATTCACACCACAAAGCCAGTGAATGGTACAAAACAACCAAAACATCTACAGTATTAAAGTTTTTGCCATGGTTGCCAAATGCAGTCAAAAATACCCACCTTTAAAACTTGAAAAAGAAACTAAATCTCCAGTGCCCTAAGAGAAAAGCAGACAAAGCTGGGTTACAAAATTGGCCATGCAGGAAAGATTAGCAAGTTACGTTTGGGAAGTACACGCTAGTGGCATGTTGATGCCTCATTAGCAAAACCATCCTCAGTATCGGCTACGGAGGGCTCACACTTTCACACTGGTTCAGACCTTTATCTTACTGCAGAGACCTTTCTGCATGCAATGCAAAAGCATTCTGCTTCTGTCGCACAGAGACCTTTAATGGATTGCAATAAGCAAGTACCAGGAGACAGGGGGAAATAACTCAAATATCATTGATTAATCAGGTTCTAGAAAAAAGAAAAAAAGACGTGAGTTGGGTAAATGTGAGACTGCATCAGATACCTATTACAACTATGGAGTACACGCTCTAAAAGTTGGGCTTTATGACAGCTTGCACATTTTGTGTAGTATGCATGTAGTTTAATTATTATTAAGGTATAATTTCAGACTGGTTCAGAAAAGCTCGATTTTGTATTCTCAATGAAGCAGGAAACCAGTTCTTGCATTTGGGATAGTCCTAATAGTACCCAAGCTTGTGTCACTGCACAAGACAAGCTTGCCCATCTCTTTCTCCATGCAGAATGTACAAAATGCAGATGTGCATAATGGAAGTCTTATCATCCATACATGGAGGAGGGAAAAAAAGCAATAAAAGCCTCACAGAGAGCACAAAGAACAAGCAAAGCAACCCTGAATCCAAAGTTGTATCTTCCCCTGGATCGACTCAGGAAAACAAACAAGCTCTAGATGCCAGCGTCTCTAAGAGTTTGTTTACACTGCAGTGATGAAGGGCACTAAAGAGGGCGTTACTCTGCTCAGTGATTGGCCTCAGAGCTTAAAAAAAAAAAAAAAAAAAGTAGTAGGCGCAGGAGAAATTGTGCTCCTATCGGCCAGGGTTTTGGTGCCTTTGATAGATCTTTCTCCACACTTCCTGGATCTTCTTGCACCATCTGTCTGCATTTCCACTTGGGTCCATCAAATAGTATGTCCGGTTAGGCTAAACACCAAAACAAAACCACACATGTAAAGAGACACCAAACAACGAGCCAGTAAGAACAGGCTGCTGGGGAAATATTTGTTCAACGTTAGAAATAAATCAATGATTACCGTGTGAACAAAGAAGGTTTTGAAGTTCTTGGCCTCGGGGCGTAACTCTAAGGACCAAGGAATCTCCCCTTTCAGGACCCTGTTGACAGGATCCACGTAATACAGGTGTGGTCCTTCAGTAAGAAGCAGCTGTCTTCGGCGAGCAAACAATCCCTGACATGGAATGCAAACTTTTCAAGACAGTTCACCAACAGAGGGGGCCATGGGGCCTTTGAAAGTCTCAACAACCAAAGCAAAAACTTCCCTCAAAACTTGAAGAGTGAAATGAATAGAAGCCCATACCTTGCGTTTATCCACTGGGCCCATTTTGAGGATCAGGTTATTGTCCACAAACTGGTGCCTGTGTAAATGAGCAACAGCAGATCATGGTCACCTCTTTTTCACTTAACAGTTTTCCCAGCACATATGAAATGATATCTAAAAAAGCTAAGTCTGGTCCTCCGGACATTCAAAGAACAAAGCAAAACAAAACAAAAAGAAACGTTTCGTCTTTGATGATGTTTTTGTCCTTGCTAGCAAGGACGCACTCACCACTCTTAGCAAGGACAAAAAACACCATAATTCTCCCAGCAGACAAAGGAAGGTGCACAGTGATTTTGAACCAGAAAGACTATCATGAGAAAGTTATGTCACTCCGTAGTGACTTAACCACTTATGAACCGCTGAAAAGAGATCCAGGAAGTAGTTACAAGAAGAAGGTGATAGATTGCCTGAAAATTTTAGAGCAGGACAAGGCTATTGACCGTATTCTGTACCACAGACTGTATCCAGGGGAGGCCACGCCAAGTCTGTATGGTGTACCCAAAATCCATAAACAAGGTGTACCTTTCAATTGTTAGCATGATTAACTCGGTCACTTACAATGTTTCCAAATATCTGGCGTCTGTACTCATCCCTTTAGTTGGCAGCTCAGAACACCACATACAGAATAATAATAATAATAACAATAATAATAAGGGGCAGATAAAATAAGATTTTTTCTTCATCTGCTGCCTTTCATTTTAAAACTAGATTTGAAACTAAACAGCCACTGGCCAAAAGGATGGTCCAGCACAGAAGATCAACATCATCAGGTCAGGACTCTGCAGTCTACACTCATCTACACGCCAGCGGTCACTCTTTCAAGGATGAAGATGTTCACATCCTTGATAGAGAGGAACGATGGTTTGAGAGAGGAGTAAAGGAGGCCATCTTTGTGAAAAGAAACCGTCCATCATTAAACAGAGGTGGAGGCCTCCGGGTTCAACTGTCCCCCTCTTACAATGCTGTTATTGCTAGTATCACTCAGCCCTCTGTGAATAACAAACAACCAGGGTGGTTGTGAGCAGCTGGTTTCAGCTGTCATCAGCAAACTGATTATCCACTGTGAGAGGGTGCTATTTATAAAACTGAGCTGAATACAGCATCTCAGACTGAGGAAGTCTTTTGGACGAAAGATGAAACGTTTCTACAGTTTTTTTTTTTTGCTTTGTTTTTTGAGTGTCCAGAGGACCAGAATTAGCTTCTTTTTTGTTGTTGATTTTTCTACCTGGATTATTGAGCATGCATCAGGGTATATGAAATGATAGTTAAACAAACACCAAACAGCATTGTGAATGAAATTTAAGCATCGACAATAAACATCATTTTCATTTAATGCATCGTCAAGTGAATTTACCATGGGTTTCCAGTGGTCTGTTTATCCAGCAATAACTTCTTTTCTTCTTCAGTGAACTGCAGGTCCAACTCAAAGGAGTTGTTGTCCAGGTCATGGATGTACTGTTCAATGTTGCTGCTGGACCTCTGCGGAGGGGTAGAGTCGAGTGGCGACAAGGAGTGTGACGAGCTGGACGGGGCCACCTGCATGTTGCTGAACTGGCTCAGCAGGTCATCGTACTGAAGATGCATCACAAGTGGTTAAAGCAAAAGACGTCGATGGTTAGTGTAAAATTTGTGGGTTATTCAACATTTTCAGGAATTAGTGTCTTTCAACAAGGCAGCACTTTTTATTTTAAATTTATTTAATACAACAATGGATTAAGACATAAACAATAACAAATGCTTACATTTCCATAGCAGTCCTCATCATCTTCAGACATAGCTGGCAGGTAGGGAGTAAGCTTAGGGGGTGTCTGGAGGTGAAGGTCACCCCAAGAAATGATATCAAAGAAAGGATGGTGCCTCAGTGGGTCATACCCTCCCATCTCTTCACAGCCAAGCCGCTTTAATGGGTCCAGTGACTGGAAGACAAGACGACAGGTTTGTTAACGCTCGACTACAAAGAAAAAACGTCACACAATCAATGCATCTTCTCAAACATGACATAAACAACAACAACAACAACAACAACAACAACAAAACATATTGTTGCAAAGGACAACTTACCAAAAGTTGTTCAACAAGATCCTTGGCTTTGGGAAAAAATTTCTCAGGGAACTCATACTCCAACTTAATTATTTTCTGGAATATTAGGTACTCATTTCTACAACATATGAGAAATGGGAGACAAACAAAAAAAGCAACAGAGAGTGAGAAGAGAAAAACAAACAAACAAAACCTAACAGTGTATAGGAAATGAGTCACACATAGTTTAGTTAGTTGGAACTTCTTGCACAACATTTACCACTAACATTTAACCTTTAACATGAAGTTCTCCTTTGCCATAAACAAGTTTGTAAATCTTGTCAATGCAGTGTTTTTGTGTTACAAGAGACAGAAAATACATTTCATGCTGAGGATTTTCACCCTACATAGTTTCAAAAGGACAACTTATTTGTATTTGATGGAATTACACAGGAACAACATTCCTGCTTCCTCTTCTTAAAGACTGCTGTGGTTCAAACATGTTTAGGTGAATTACTCCAATAACAAAACTGGTCACTGAGAAACAGACAGGACTGTGTCATACGCTGCTAGGTGGAGATGAAGACACAAAGATTCACCTCACAGTGAATAAAGAATAAGCGTAGTTGTAATAAGATGGGTCTAAAATTGTATTTGCTTACTGCCAAAAAACAAATAAAAAATAAAAATCACACAAAAAGCTTATTTAATATGTACGTGTGAAAAACATAAGCAGTTAGGGAATTAATATATACTTGAGCAAGTCTTTAAAAGTACCAAAAAGTTAACTGAACTTCAGTCATTTGAGCCAAAGACATTTAAAAATATATATTTTCTACCTTGGAAGTATCTCATTAATACTCACCCTGCTCTGAACGGTGGTAAACCAGCTACCAGTTGATAGATTATACATCCCAAGGCCCACAGGTCAGAACTTAAAAAAAAAAAAAATTAAAGTTAGACTTTTCCAAATGTGAAATCTAAGGTGTGAAACAATTGAAAAAATATTACCTCTTGCAGGCTGATTTTTCCGTCAACAGCTCTGGGGAGACGTATTGTGCTGTACCAACAAAGGAGTTTGCTCTCGCTGCAGAAGGAATAACAAAAGTAAAACATCTGTATGTCCTGATGCTGCTCAACAATCCAGGTAGTCAAGTCATCTTTATTTCTAGAGCACAGTTAAAACAGATAAACTGTTATCAAGGTGCTTTACAACAACATCAAAGAGATTTAAAAAAAATTACAGAAACAGTAACACACACTAATGGTAAAACTATGAAACTAACAGCAGTAAAAATATAATAATTAGACAAATCTAAGGAGGTTGAGTCAGGTCCTCTGGACAGATTCTTCTTTGGCAAAACTTGTAGTCTTCTGGACAAAAGATGAAACGTTTCAACAAAGAAGAATCCTGACTCAACCTTGGTAGATAATCGTCTGTATGTCAAGACAGGCTCAAGAAGATTGTCATCATTTTCATCGTCATACGTTTTTCACCTGAAGTAAAAACTTAAACAACGTACTTGAATTTTGCATGACTTCATCCTCAAACAAACAACTTTATTTAACACAGCAGACTTATTTTAGCATGAAATGCACATGAAAAGGAAATACCAACTACAGTACCATTCTAATAAGTGTTCAATTTAAAACTAGCCATAAACCTTTTTCACAGCAGACATTTTGACTAGAAATAAACAAGCTTCGGTGCATTAACAAGGGGTATTTTCAACTTCTGCACATCTGTATGTTAGTTGGCTGCAGAAAATCCACAAGAGATATCCCTTTAAGTGAAATGCAGCTCTTGGTAACACATTAGTGCTTCTCCTACGTCAAATACTTTTTATTTACTGATGTCAATAAAAAGGGACTGCACAAGTGCAGGACATTCAAAGTAAAATGTACTCATGATTATTATTATTAACTTGTGCCCTATTTTGTTATGACTCAGTACAATCATGTGCCAGTTTTGTTTATTTTAAAAACATGAAAAAAGGGGCAATATAATAAAACAAATGGCTACACAAATCCCACAAAAATATATTCTGGTCGTTTTGCAGACATCTGGCAAAAAACAACCATCCTCCAAAAAAAATAAAAGGAGGTAAAAACATAGTAATAATAAATAATGAAGAAAAAGAATGTCACTGCAAAATTCATCTTGTTTAGCGTTCAATCTTTCAGTCGATCAGTTGGAAGATGACCACTCTACCAGCGTGCTATGATAAAATAATTATACCCACTACTTATATACTTTACTATCTACTAATGTGACAATTCTGTATGAAGTAACTTGTTGAAACAGGACACTTGAGACCTTTTTTCCTACAATTAGCTGCTTATTGAACAATCTTCAGTAGAAGGTAAAATATCAACAGAAAAAATTTCTGAGAATTATGACTGAATTTCACAATGACTGTACTACCAAAACCTTTCAAACATGTGTAGATTCCAAGTTCATCCACCTTTCAGGATTTTGACTTTACCTTGTTTACTATCTGATGATAACTGTTTTGCTGTCCCAAAATCTGTTATCTGGATGTGCATCTCTTCATTCAAAAGAATATTTTCTGGCTTCAGATCTCTGAAATGAAAATAATAAAAATATGTGGTATGCAAACATTTAAGTTTGGCTAATAAAAACAAAACAATAACAATAATAATAAACATCTTACCTGTGAATTACCCCCTTTTTGTGTAAGTATTCTAGAGCACAAACTATTTCAGCTGAGTAGAACCGTGTACAGGTCTCATCAAATGAACCGATTTTGCGAATGTATTTCAAGAGCTCGCCGTTCTTAGCATAGCTGAGACCAAAATCTACAAGACAGTTAAGAAAACCTCCTTTTTCAAAAAACAAACAACAAGCCATTCAACTGAAAATTTAAAGCAGATAATGTCTTGACAATTGTTTGAAAGGATACACAACTTTTCATCATCTTGAAATGTGAAATAAAGCTTTACAAAGAATGGGTGATCAAGATTTGACATCAAATCCCTTTCTCTTTTCACGTATTGGACTTTGTTCTCCTTCATAATGTGGCGTTTCTCTAAAATCTTAACTAAAGGGAAGGAAAAAAAAGACAAGTAAACCTTAAAATCTTTTTGATTTTGATTACAAAATGCAAATAAATGGATCCGTCAAAAGTCATTGCATTCATACTTACTTGCATATTCTTTCCCTGTGGCCAGCTCTCTTGCTAGAACAACCTTAAGGAAAAGAGAAAAAGACATTATTATGGCATGCTAGCAGTTTGTTTAACTAGGGAGAAGATAAAAAAATAATAATCTCTGGAACCATTTGTGAATTCACCTTAAATGAATTGAAGATGACTCATCTAAGAGCATTAATCAAAAGAATGCCAGCATGTAGTAACATCTACCCTGGTATAACAAGAAGGCAGAAGAGTAAATCAAGTTGCATACCGTTGAGAAGGAGCCCTCTCCCAGTATTTTGCCAAACTTGAAGTCTTCTGGCTTCTTCTTGCGTGGCTGGGGGACCTGGACGGCAGGCTGTGCACGGTCGTCAGAGCTCTGACTGCGGCCAGTTGCTCCAACAGCACAAGCCTGTGAGGCTGAGCCCTCCATGCTGCTTGCGCCTGGGATAGCAAGTGGCGAGCAGGAGTCAGGGTGGTTTCTTACCATTGATGAATGTGAGCAGGAACAGATGACAGCATTGGGCTGAATGGGCACAACATCATACTGGAACAAGAAGGGAGTAACAAGAATACATATGAGTCAGCAGGGTGATGCAACTCTAGTTCTGTTTTTTTTTATTGGTCATATCTTCACTTGATAAATAGGGTTATCTAATAAAACCATCAAAAATGCTTCATGCAGTGTACTCATAATTACTACTGGGACTTCTAAATGGCTCTCGTCACTCTGAATAACAAGTGACATGCTTGCAGGTTTACACCAAACACATCTAGAGACAATATAATTATCAAGATTAATATCTGGAGAACTTGTAAGATTTATTTCAAATAAAAAAGCTCATTTGAAGAAATTGCTGTGTAGTGCTTTTCTGAACTTTGAACGGTTCTTTAAACTGGGTCATTTAATAATTGCTTAGTCATCACACACACTGAAAACTTTCCAAGTGATGTAAGATTTTATTATAAAATTGGAAAGAGCGAGTGTGTTGTTTTGCAATAATATTTATAATTAGAAAATAGACTTTTCTGCAGAAATTCCTGAAGATTTCTTTCTGAAAAGAAAAGTACCATTTGTGACAGAATCCAAGGAAGGTTTGAGTTGGGTTTAGTAAATTCAAGTTATGACCTGTAGAAACATCACTTATCTTAGTTTTTTTTTTAAATACTGTAACAATCACTTTAGAACCCCAGTAAATAAAACAAACTTTGAAGGACAAACATTGAAACTCTTACAGCAAACATAAACACTCACTTTCCCAGTCTGCTGAATTTGTTAACACCATTTGTTGGATTCTTAAAAAGTAATAATTCAAGAGAAAGTATTATAAGTAAAAGTCCCGAAAGACATCCAGCAATTACAGAAACTTCTACCACAAGGTAGTAGTCACATCCTTGGTTGTTCATCTTGGGACTGTTTTTAAATGACAACAGCACTTACTAAAACAACACTGAGTAAATACTAAATTGCACTTGAGTACATTTAGTAAAACCAATAATCAGATGAAGTGGTAAAACCCACTGGCTCTCCTCTTTAAAAACTTAATTGTTGTCCATTTGAATGTCAAGCTATTTGTAACATTTTGAACTAAAACAAGGTAAATATCCTTATAGTTCAGTTTGTCAATTAGCCTAGCTTCTTCTCATTCAAAACCAAGGTGTGGCCATTTAGCTGCCTATTCCGGGCTTGTCTCTACAGCTGTCAACTACCCGCGTAACTTACTAGTGAACCGTAAACATTAAGTCAACAGTGTAATGGTTGATGGACAACGCCAGCCAACATTTTCCTAACCATAGGCGTCTGGGTAACAACTGGCCTATGCGAACTTTCTATGCTAACCGAAGCATGCTAACACGCTAACGTTAGCTTATGCTACCTTGTCCAACACGACCGGTGTTGTGCCGAAAAAACATCCTAGTTGAGGAAAGAGCATCACAAAGTAATTTTATGCACTTAAGAGTTAAAGTAAAAAGTGGCTTTTGCTTTCACTACCTCGAATAACTAATTTATTTACAGTTATTTCATTTGGACATGTATGTAGCCTACAGAGTGTTTTTAAGGCAAGCTACACCGGTCTTAAGACCGGGATGTGCACCACTCTAAACTTTTCCAATGAAACATAAGATATTAGTAAATATACTATTTGTAAATTAGAGTAACAGCTTATTAGCTTCAGGAATGGCAACACCCATTGCTATACAGTTTAATTCCATGATGAAAATATGTTAGATAACCTTGTACGTAAGGGTATTGAAACCGAGGAATCGGAATATCAGATATGATTTGTAGTTAGTTTATTAGTAAAAAGTATTTTTGAACTGTGCTTCCGGTAGCGAGTTAACATTTCACGGTAGGGAATGGGATGCCTTTTTCGGCACAACACCGGTCATCGCTGACAGCAAGTTACCAAACTTACCGCTAACATACGGCTAAGATTAGCAAACTAGGTAACAGTGGGAACTTCAAAATCCTTTCGCTACCTTCAGATAACATTTCCTACCAGAGTTCTAAAGTACTGTCCTAAAACTATAATCTGATTTTCAAACTTGACAATCGAATGACACGAGCTTATTAAAAGAAAACTTATCTCTTCGCGAAAGGTGGAAGCTAATGTTAGCTTGTTAGCAAGTGTCGGTCAAAAGCGCGAACCTAAGCTAAGATTAGCCAAGCATTAGAAAATGGTCTCATATACACAAATAAATACTGCCAAGCACCCACAATTTTCTTCCTATACATTTAATTGAGACATCTTAATTGACGAACCAACCGAAAGACCAATGAGAGCTTAACAAACACAGGCTGTTGTTTGGGGAAGCTAACGCTGCTAGTGAGTCGTAACGATATTTTAGTGTGAATCGCACTTCAAACGAAGGCCCCACGTAAGTTATCACCACACGGCTACTCCGCGACACATTCAGAGCCCAGGCTTCGAACACGCATCTCTGTTAGAGTTTCAACACTTACCAGCTGACTTGTAGCTCTTGCCATGGGAGTTCACCGTCAGTATTTATTCGGAATAAAATAATTAGAGAAGCTCCAGTAATGGCTGCTGCCTCTGTGCCTTCATTTTTTTTTTTCGAGGTGTGACGTCGTTCCACAACAATGTTACCGCAGGACAGCAAGAGGAGTCCTGCTGCGTTAATAACAACCCCCTGAACTTCATTTTAACCGACAGGCTTCTTCATATTCACATACATGTACAATAGATTACGTGGCCTAGAAAACTATTTTAACCAGTATGAGACTAAGTTTACCTACAGGTCTTTGACAAAAGTATTAACTGCTGATATCGATAGTGGAAGAATTGTTTGAGTTGATAAATATTGAATTCGTTAAAATACAACATTGTTTTAAATTAAATAAGTTATCATTGAACTTAGAAAAATCTAATTATATGATTTTTAGTAAGAAAAAGATAACTTGATGTTCCTTTTAAGATTGATGGCTCTGAGATATATGTAGGGTAAGGGGCTAAACTCAAAATTAACTTTTTTTAGCTGATAAACTCCCTAGAATGTGTCCAGAATGTTGTATTGCACTATGTCTGTGTTAATTTTCATATATTTGTGCGTATTAGTTTAAATCGGCAATATTTGGTCTAAAAACGTGTTCACTGAAATCCTATGGGTTGAACAGAGGAATTGCAGCTTAATTTTCTTATTGGTCAAGGACTGTTCACTCTCACGTGTCTTGTACACTCTGACGTCACAAAAATGGTTCAAGCAGAGACAATCCCCTGCAGAGAAGGTCCGCGCTGCAGTTCATACCTTATATGGAAGTGGTACATTGCACGCCGCAAAAGTACTGCAACAACGCATATTATAGTTTCTGGAATGGCACTAGTTATTTGTATATTTTAACTTATTTGGATCCGACAGACCCAGGTTTGAACCCCGGTCACGGCATATCTTGTTTTCTTTTCTTTTTTTTTTACGCCTTTTGTTTTGGATAGATCGGGTGAGTACATAATTATTCTTTGTTGTTGCTTGTTTATTACACACCTTGGGGTGTCTATGAGTGCACACCTATTTCTCCAGCTCCCCGAGCGCCTTCTATGGCTGCTCACTGCACCACCTGGTAGGTGGTTGGGTTAAATGCAGAGACGAATTTCGTCTGTGTATGGGAAACATACGCAGATGACAAGATTAGACAATTATTATTATTATTATTATTATTACTACATGTAATGTAATTTTAACATTTAGAAACAATAATGGTCTCTCGTCCTGGCCATACCTCCTCGCTCAACCCCCACCCGCCTCCCTCTCCTTTGTTGACACTCCCACTTTGTTGCATTTTTTAGTCTTGGGGCGGAGTTACAGATCCACAGGGAGTTTAGCCCCACTTTTGGGTGTAATTATTGATGATAAGTTGTCTTGGAAACAACACAAATTCTGTAAAAACTAAAATATCTAGATCTATTGCAGTATTGTATAGAGTTAAAGATCTATTAAATGATAAAGCAATGTATTTGTTGTACAATGCAATAATAATCCCGCATTTAATTTATAGTGTTGAGGTTTGGTGTACAGCGTGCAAAACTATAACTAACCCATTTTTATTTTACAGAAAAGAGCTATAAGGATTATCACAAGAAAGCATTATTACCATCCATCAAATGTTTTGTTTTGCAAATTAAAATTACTGAAATTTTATGATCTGGTTGACTACAATATTCTCTTAATATTATACAAGGCGCAGAACTTCACATTACCCTCAAATATCCAAACGCTTTTTGTAAAAAGACAGAGTACTTACAATCTTAAGGGTACAGATACTGTACCGGTATTTATGTTATGTCACAACATAGAACAAGTCTAAAGAGTAGGTCTACTATAATTTATGGAATAGGTCTATGGAATGGTTTAGAAAACGATATTAAAGTTGCAAATACTGTACAATGACTTTGTTTAAAAAAATGAATAAAATTAGGTGGCTGGAAATATATATATATTAATTGATTTGTTTCAAAATTTATGAATGGTAAAGTATGATGAGTTATTTATTGTGTAATATTTTTTGTGGATTATTATTGTTTGAATTAATTTTGTTAAAAAAGGGGCAGACATAATAAGATTTTATCTTCTTCTGCTTCCTTTCGTTTCATTTAATGTTTGATTTTTTTATTTACGTGGAATTGTAAATAGTTTTTTTGTGTTCTTTTAGATTGGAAATTTTAAATGAATAAAGAATTTAAAAAAATATTTGACCTGAACGGTGAGTCTTCCTTTTTGTTTCTTTAATTAGTAAATGAGTTTATTCACGTATTCTTATTTTCCGTAATAACAAATAAAATAAAATAATTTTGCATGAATCTGTAATTCACTTCACCTGTGGAGCAATGGGTATAAAGTAAATAATATTTGGTACATGTACATTTGTCAAAATACAAACTTGGTTTAAACTCAATGAATTATCATTAAATCTAGATAAAACTAATTACAGTACATGATATTCAGTAATAAAAAGAAAACTGTTGATGTTCCATTTAAAATTGAGGGTGTTGAGATTTGTAGAGTGAGTGAGGTGAAGTTTTTGGGTGTTATCATTGATGATGACAAACTGACATGGAAACATCATGTAAATTCTGTAAGAATAAAAATAGCTAAATCTATTGCAGTACTGTACAAAGTCAGAGACGTAAATGATGATGAAGCTCTGTATTTGTTGTATAACACAATCATTGTTCCACACTTAATTTATTGTGTTGATGATTGGGGAAATAATTATCACTAGAAAGCATTACTGTCATCCATCAAGCACATTATTTTATCAACTGAAGTTATTGAAGTTTCATGATTTGGTAGATTATTTTATCAGTTATGTATAGGGCTCAGAATAACGCATTGCCCTTAAATATTCAAATGCATTTTGTTAAAAGACAAAGTTGTTATAATCTTAAGGGAACAGAGATATTTGTAAAACCAAAATTCAGAACTAGTTTGAAGGGATGGTCTACCTCAAGCCAGGGAATTGGATTATGGAATGGTTTGGAGAATGTAGTTAAAAATGCCAAGTCAATATGTACATTTAAGAAAATGATCAAAACTAAATTGTAAAAAAAATATATATATGAAGTAGCGTAATGTGTATTGTATTAGTTAGAAAATTAGAAAGTTATTCATTTTGTACTGTTACTGGAAGATTATTGCTTGAACTGATTGTTTCTGCTACCTTTCATTTTTTAAATATTTTGTACATTATCATTTATGGGATTGTTTTGTATTGTTTTTTTGTTAAAAAAAATGAACAAATTTTATAAATAAAAAATAAAATTTATAAATACATGTATAGGTGGCTATTTTTTTCTATCCTATTGTAGTGCCTAAGCTATTTATTACTGTTAAAATGTTTGCCTTTCTCTTAACACATTTCCAGTTTTATGTTGCCTCTTGTCATTGGTTTTGCCATCAAATTAAAAGTGAGCATAGCAAATCATTGCAGTCTTTTTTTATTTACATTTTAGGTCTATGTATAGTTTTTACAAAAATATGTTTAGTCTTTCCAATAAAATGACCTAAAATCTTCGATTTAGTCGTCATTTTCTTCTTGGTGTGAAACTGCTGCCACATCTGTGCGTTCCTCTTCTGATTCATCGTCTTCCGACACGTCACTCTCCTCACTGGAATCATCGACTTCTGCTGCCCTGAACACAGAAAGGACAATTGCAAGACTTCTGTGCTCATATAATGACAAGTTAACAATTGCACTCAAATTATTTTACTTAATGAGTTTTAATCACTTGTTCTATTTTTAAACAAATAAGTGCTTATAAAAACATACAGGTAGTCCTCGACTTATGACGGCCTCGACTTGCGACGTTTCGCGGTTACGTCACGCATCTCCCATAAAATAAAATAAAAAAATAATAATTTTGATTTTTTATTTATTTTGAAAGCCAAGTTCCGAGTTAATTCCGGTTTTGACAGCAGTAGCTTGACGGCAGAGGGCTGGACCTGCAGACCTTGGACTGGCAGACTGACGAGGAGGGACGAGCTAACATGCTAATAGACCTTACTGTAAAGCTGGGGACCGCGCGAAGCAATGAAAAACTACAGGCAGCTGCAGAGCTTGGAGGAACAATGAGCTAACATGCTAACCGGCGGGGGAAGGCTTCACCAGCTCCCAGTAGGTTATTAACTCTTTTTTCACTTCATTATGGCTCCAAATGTATGTGTTTTTTGATAATTATGTAGGGTACTGTGTTAGGATAGGCTAAGTCCTTGGTAAAATACAGAATTGTACGTATAAGGTGCAGTTTGGACGTATTTTCTGACTTACGACAAAATTCGTGAGATGGGTGGCGGCCGAGGGCGGGGACCCTGGCGGTCTGATCCTCGGCTACAGAAGCTGGCCATTGGGACATGGAATGTCACCTCTCTGGTGGGGAAGGAGCCTGAGCTAGTGTGTGAGGTTGAGAGGTTCCGACTAGAAATAGTCGGACTCACCTCAACGCATGGCTCTGGCTCTGGAACCAGTTTCCTTGAGAGGGGTTGGACACTCTTCCACTCTGGAGTTGCCCCTGGTGAGAGGCGCCGAGCAGGAGTGGGCATACTGGTTGCCCCCCATCTTGGTGCCTGTACGTTGGGGTTCACCCCGGTGAACGAGAGGGTAGCCTCCCTTCGCCTACGTGTGGGGGGACGGGCTCTGACTGTTGTTTGTGCCTATGCACCAAACGGCAGCTCAGACTACCCACCCTTTTTGGAGTCCTTGGAGGGGGTATTGGAGAGTGCGCCTCCTGGGGACTCCCTTGTTCTACTGGGGGACTTCAACGCTCACGTGGGCAATGACAGTGAGACCTGGAGGGGTGTGGTTGGGAGGAACGGCCCCCCTGATCTGAACCAGAGTGGTGTTCTGTTATTGGACTTCTGTGCTCGTCATGGATTGTCCATAACGAACACCATGTTTAAGCATAAGGGTGTCCATATGTGCTCTTGGCACCAGGACACCCTAGGTCGCAGTTCGATGATCGACTTTGTTGTCGTCTCATCTGATCTGCGGCCGCATGTCTTGGACACTCGGGTGAGGAGAGGGGCGGAGCTGTCAACTGACCACTACCTGGTGGTGAGTTGGCTCCGATGGTGGGGGAGGATGCCGGTCAGACCTGGCAGACCCAAACGTATCGTGAGGGTCTGCTGGGAACGTCTGGCAGAGTCTCCCGTAAGACGGAGCTTTAACTCCCACCTCCGGGAGAGCTTTGAACACGTTCCGAGGGAGGCGGGGGACATGGAGTCCGAGTGGGCCATGTTCCGCGCCTCTATTGTCGAGGCAGCTTATCGGAGCTGTGGCCGCAAGGTTGTTGGTGCCTGTCGTGGTGGCAACCCTCGAACCCGGTGGTGGACACCGGCAGTGAGGGATGCTGTCAGGCTGAAGAAGGAGTCCTATTGGGCCTTTTTGGCTTGTGGGACCCCGGAAGCAGCTGATAGGTACCGGCAGTCCAAGCGGCATGCGGCTCGGGTGGTTGCTGAGGCAAAAACTCGGGCGTGGGAGGAGTTCGGAGAGGCCATGGAGAATGACTTCCGTACGGCTTCGAGGCGATTCTGGTCCACCATCCGGCGTCTCAGGGGGGGAAAGAGGTACGAGACCAACACCATTTATGGTGGAGGTGGCGTGCTGCTGACCTCAACTCGGGATGTTGTGAGTCGGTGGGCGGAATACTTCGAAGACCTCCTCAATCCTACTGGCACGTCTTCCACTGAGGAAGCAGAGCCTGGGGACTTTGGGTCGGGTTCTCCGATCTCTGGTGCTGAGGTCGCCGAGGTGGTTAAAAAGCTCCGCGGTGGCAAGGCTCCGGGGGTGGATGAGATTCGCCCGGAGTTCCTTAGGGCTCTGGATGTTGTAGGGTTGTGTTGGCTTACGCGACTCTGCAATATCGCGTGGACATCGGGGGCAGTTCCCTTGGATTGGCAGACTGGGGTGGTGGTTCCCCTATTTAAAAAGGGGGACCGTAGGGTGTGTTCCAACTATAGGGGGATCACACTCTTAAGCCTCCCTGGTAAGGTCTATTCAGGGGTTCTGGAGAGGAGGGTCCGTCGGATAGTCGAACCTCGGATTCAGGAGGAGCAGTGTGGTTTTCGTCCTGGTCGTGGAACACTGGACCAGCTCTACACCCTCAGCAGGGTCCTGGAGGGTGCGTGGGAGTTTGCCCAACCAGTTTACATGTGTTTTGTGGACTTGGAGAAGGCATTCGACCGCGTCCCTCGGGGGGTTCTGTGGGGGGTACTCCGGGAGTATGGGGTACCAGGCCCTTTGATAAGGGCTGTTAGGTCCCTGTACGACCGGTGTCAGAGCTTGGTCCGCATTGCCGGCAGTAAGTCAGGCTCGTTTCCGGTGAGAGTTGGACTCCGCCAAGGTTGCCCTTTGTCACCGATTCTGTTCATAACTTTTATGGACAGAATTTCTAGGCGCAGCCAAGGTGTTGAGAGGATCCGTTTTGGTGACCTTAGAATCGCTTCTCTGTTTTTTGCAGATGATGTGGTCCTACTGGCTTCATCAGTTCGTGATTTACAACTTTCACTGGAGCGGTTTGCAGCCGAGTGTGATGCGGCCGGGATGAGGATCAGTTCCTCCAAATCCGAGGCCATGGTCTTGAGCCGGAAAAGGGTAGCATGCCCTCTCCGGGTCGGGGAGGAGGTCCTGCCCCAAGTGGAGGAGTTTAAGTATCTCGGGATCTTGTTCACGAATGAGGGAAAACTGGAGCGTGAGATCGATAGGCGGATAGGTGCAGCGTCCGCAGTGAAGCGGGCGCTGTACCGGTCTGTCGTGGTGAAGAGAGAGCTGAGTCAAAAGGCAAAGCTCTCAATTTACCGATCGATCTACGTTCCCACCCTCATCTATGGTCATGAGCTTTGGGTTATGACCGAAAGAACAAGATCTCGGATACAAGCGGCTGAAATGAGTTTTCTCCGCAGGGTGGCTGGACTCTCCCTTAGAGATAGGGTGAGAAGCTCAGTCATCCGGGAGGGACTCGGAGTAGAGCCGCTGCTTCTCCACATCGAGAGGAGCCAGTTGAGGTGGCTCGGGCATCTGGTTAGGATGCCTCCTGGACGCCTCCCTGGTGAGGTGTTCCGGGCACGTCCCACCGGGAGGAGACCCAGAGGAAGACCCAGGACGCGCTGGAGGGACTATGTTTCTCGGCTGGCCTGGGAACGCCTTGGGATTCCCCCGGAGGAACTGCTCCAAGTGGCTGGGGAGAGGGAAGTCTGGGCCTCCCTACTTAGGCTGCTACCCCCGCGACCCGACCCCGGATAAGCGGAAGAAGATGGATGGATGGATGGACGACAAAATTCGACTTGCGACGTCACGTAGGAACGAAACTCCGTCGTAATTCGGTGACTACCTGTATTTGATTGAAGTGGACTCATTTTTAACGTTTATGTCCGACATATACAGGTCATAAAATTAAAACATCATGAAAAAGTTGATTTATTTCAGTAATTCCATTCAAAGTGAAACTATTTTTTAAATTATTAAATTTATTCATTTTACATTAAAACCCAAAAGATAAAGAAAATACAAACCATTTCACATATTATATGAAAGAATACATAAAATGAAAGGTGGCAGAAAGAAGAAGAAATCTTATTTATCTGCCCTTTTTCAAAAACAAAAGTTCAAACAATCAATTCAAACAATAATCTTCTAAGTAACAGAGCAAAAAGAATTACTTTTCACAATCTACAAATATCTAGAACATTAAACACTTAACTAAAAGTTTTAGTATTTTGTTAACAATTTAGTTTTGATCATTTTTTTAACATACCAGTAAGCACAGAGTTTACATCTTTAACATCATTTCCCAAACCATTCCACAATTCCACTCCCTGTATTGAAATAAACCGTCCTTTCAAACTAGTCCTATACCTTGGCTTTGCAAAAATGTCAGTTGCTTTAGACTGTAGCAGCTTTCTCTCTTAAAATACATTTGAAATTTGAAGGTAGTGTATTCTTATGAGCCCTATACATTACTAACAAAATACATATTATAGTCCACCAAATCAAACTTGTATATCATATTCATTCATTACACACAGACTGATATATTTAAAATGTTTATTTCTTTTAATGTTGATGATTATAACCAACAACTAATGAAAACCCCAAATTCAGTTTCTCAGAAAATTAGAACATTACAGTACTTAAGATGAATGAATAAAAAAAGGTATTTTTAGAAATGTTAGCCAACTGAAAAGTATGAACATGAAAAGTATGAGCATGTACAGCACTCAATACTGTACTTAGTTGCGGCTCCTTTTGCCTGGATTATTGCAGCAATGCGGCGTAGCATGGAGTCGATCAGTCTGTGTGACACTGCTCAGGTGTTATGAGAGCCCAGGTTGCTCTGATAGTGGCCTTCAGCTCTTCTGAATTGTTGGGTCTGGTGTATCACATCTTCCTCTTCACAATACCTCATGGATTTTCTATGAGGGGTCAGGTGAGTTTGCTGGCCAATTAAGAATAGGGATATGATGGTTCTTAAACCAGGTACTGGTAGCTTTGGCACTGTGTGCAGGTCCCATGTCCTGTTGGAAAATGAAATCTTTATCTCCATAAAGTTGGTCAGCAGCAGGAAGCTAAAACTTCCTGGTAGATGGCTGCGTTGACCTTGGACCTCAGAGAACACAGTGGACCGACACCAACAGACGACATGGCCCCACAAACCATCATTGACATGTAAACTTGACACTGGATCTCAAGCAACATGGATTCTGTGCTTCTCCTCGCTTCCTCCAGACTCTGGAACCTTGATGTCCAAAGGAAATGCAAAATTTACTTTCATCAGAGAACATCACTGTGGACCACTCAGCAGCAGTCCCAGGCAAGATGCTTCTGACGCTGTCTCTTGTTCAAGAGTGGCTTGACACAAGGAATACAACAACTGAAACCCATGTCTTGCATACGTCTGTGCGTGGTGGTTCTTGAGGCACTGACTCCAGCTGCAGTTCACTCTTTGTGAATCTCCACCACATTTTGGAATGGGTTTTGTTTTACCATCCTCTCCAGGGTGCGGTTATCCCTATTGCTTGTACACTTTTTCCTAACACATCGTTTCCTTCCTTTCACCTCTCTAGTAATGTGCTTGGACACAGAGCTTTGTGAACAGCCAGCCTCTTTAGCAATGACCTTTTGTGTCTTGCCCTCCTTGTACAAGGTGTCATGTCAGCAGTCTTCCCCATGATTGTGTAGCCTACAGAACTAGACTGAGAGACCATTTAAAGGCCTTTGCAAGTGTTTTGAGTTAATTAGTTGATTAGAATGTGGCACCAGGTGTCTTCAATATTGAACCTTTTCACAATATTCTAATTTTATGAGATAATGAATTTGGGGTTTTCATTAGTTGTCGGTTTTAATCATCAACTTTAAAATAAAAAAACATTTAAAATGTATCAGTCTGTGTGTAATGAATTAATATAATATACACATTTCACTTTTTGAATGGAATTACTGAATTAAATAAATGTCACATTTTTGTCATCTGTGTATGTTTCCCATACAAGACGAAATTCGTCTCTGCATTTAACCCAACCACCACCAGGTGGTGCAGTGGGCAGCCATAGGAAGCGCCCGGGGAGCTGGGGAAATGGGTGTGCACTCATAGACACCCCAAGGTGTGTAGTGGCCGGGGTTCGAACCTGGGTCCTTCGGGTCCCAAGTCGGGAGCCCTGCCTCTACACCATCTTGGCTAAATCAACGTTTTCATGATATTCAAATTTTATGACTAGCAACTGTATACATGTATAGTCTGACATGGGTATAAAATTTATACCCATATAGCTGCTCTTCTCTCCTTGGATTTCAGTGATGACGCAGTGGTAAAACGGGGTTTCACCACATAAATCCTTTGATGATATTCACATAAAGATGTTCAGCGGGTTTAAGTATGACCACTTTTTAGTGAGTAAAACTCAAGATACTAAGATATAATTGACCTTAAAGTTGAGTTCAAATACAAGTTTGTTTGAAAAGTATTTATTGAGAGAAAACCATATATCTGAAGAAAAAATAGTTTGGGGGCAATTTCTGATCTTTACCATTTTTTGAATATTGTTTTTTTTATTAATTAATTAATTTCTAACTGTGTGACATTGTCTGCTTGAGCTGACTAGTTGTGAGGCTAATAATCAAATTAAATGAATATTTCTCTATTTTTCCATAGCTAGGTGTCAGAAAGGTCATTTTATTTTAGTATTCAGTGATTCAAAACAAGACTTCTTGTGTGAATTTTTTTTTTTCACAACTTAAAAAAGGTGTTTCCATCCTGATGAAACAGGACATTCTTAGGCAGCAAAAACAAAATTTGTCAAAAAAGATATAAAGAACTAGCCTGGCCCTCGCCTTCCTGCACAGCTCCGCTCAATTCTCATTTCCCTTCACTGCACAGTCTGGGACTTCTCTCATAGACAACGATTTCTCCGGTAGATTTTTGACCGGACCAATCAGAGAACAGAAGGGGCGGAGTTTTTGGCCCCTAACCCACGCCCCCACCTGTCCCAGCGCAGCCAGCGAGCATTCGCATGTTCTCATTCAAAGCGATGCAAAGCGATGCAGGACTGTTTTATATGTGACACAAATTTATTAATTTCCCCTTCTTAATCCCTTATCTGGAGTTTTCTTTTGTTTTTTTGGCCAAAAGTCAAGTGATCGCTCCCTCCTCCCTCCTCCTCCTCCTCCTCTCCCTCCGCTATGAGGAAATGCCTCAGGTTGTCACGAGAGAATTAAAATCGGGTTTTACGTTGCTGCCCGAGTCCCTGCAGATTTTCTGGTCTTCTGGTGTGCTGGACCAGCGATCCATGGTTTTATTTAATTTTTTTGGAACGTTTTATTAACATATAAACACAGAATATGCAGCGCGGCAGCCGGCAGCGAGAGAATAATCAGCAGGAGGCGGAGCTGAAGTCAAGTTCAGCAGACCACGGGGGAGCAACGCAGCCAACGAGCATTATGTTCTCATTCAAAGCGATGCAGGACTGTTTTATATGTGACACAAATTTATTAATTTCCCCTTCTTAATCCCTTATCTGGAGTTTTCTTTTCTTTTTTTTTTTGCCAAAAGTAAGTGATCATCGCTCCCTCCTCCTCCTCCTCCTCCTCCTCCTCTCCCTCCGCTGAGTGAAATGAACAAGGAAATGACTGAGGTTGTCACGAGATAATTAAAGTCAGGTTTTAAGTTGCTGCCCGAGTCCCATCAGATTTCCTGGTCTTCTGGTGTGTTGGACCAGCGATCCATGGTTTTATTTTATTTTATTAGGATGTTTTATTAACATATAAACACAGAATATGCAGCGCGGCAGCCGGCAGCGAGAGAATAATCAGCAGGAGGCGGAGCTGAAGTCAAGTTCAGCAGACCACGGGGGAGCAACGCAGCCAACGAGCATTATGTTCTCATTCAAAGCGATGCAGGACTGTTTTATATGTGACACAAATTTATTAATTTCCCCTTCTTAATCCCTTATCTGGAGTTTTCTTTTCTTTTCTTTTTTGCCAAAAGTAAGTGATCATCGCTCCCTCCTCCTCCTCCTCCTCCTCCTCCTCTCCCTCCGCTGAGTGAAATGAACAAGGAAATGACTGAGGTTGTCACGAGATAATTAAAGTCAGGTTTTAAGTTGCTGCCCGAGTCCCATCAGATTTCCTGGTCTTCTGGTGTGTTGGACCAGCGATCCATGGTTTTATTTTATTTTATTAGGATGTTTTATTAACATATAAACACAGAATATGCAGCGTGGCAGCCGGCAGCGAGAGACAATTCAGCAGGAGGCGGAGCTGAAGTCAAGTTCAGAAGACCACGGGGGAGCAGCCATCAGCAGAGGCCACGCCTCTAGTAAGAATCGTTTCCCTATAACAGAAAGTCCAGACCCTAGTACGAAGTGAAGTGAAGGACAAGGGTCTGGTTTTAACCAGGCTAATAAAGAACATAAATCCCTCCAAAGTGACCCTCCAAACTTAACATCTAATAATAATTTGGTTTTTCATTCTTTTGAGCCACAAAATGATAAGGTTTATAATACCTGTTTTAATCCTGATTTATTCTTTTCATCAGAATATTCTTCAATAGACCCAAACACCTATGACAGAAACCAGTCTAATATTCATGATCCTTCTACTGTATTCTTTAAACAACCGATACTCACTCACTACTGCACAGAACCAGCCACCACCCCACCCACACCTTCCGTGGGGTAGTTAAGTCACAAATTTTGCGCTTTAGCAGAATATGTACACAACAATCAGACATTCCGTATTTTCCGGTGTATAGGTCGCACCTTTTTATGTTTTTTTCAAGGCCTGCGACCTATACTCAGGTGCGACCTACATATGGCTTGTTATCACTTTCGGTGAAACAAATTTTTAAATCCAGCTCATTTCACAATTACGTTCATTTATTAAGGAAAAGTTCAGCTCAGACATATATTTGCTATAATTTTTATCAAACAAATAATTGTTTTTAAGTGTTAATCTTCTTAAAAGCCTTGCTGTGCGCTCCTGTGGCAGACATTTGCAGCAGAGCTAAACGTAGGTGCGACCTATACACCAGTGCGACCTATCTAGGGATTTTTCCAATCTATTGGTGATAATTGGACAATGCGACCTATACACAGGTGCGACCTATACACCAGAAAATACTGTAATTATTTTAATGAAAATCAGTTCAACTCTTTCATTGCATCTTGTAAAATGTCCAACACCTTTTCTTCTCTCCACCTTAACATAAGAAGTCTTTCAAAAAACTATGATCACTTTTACCATTATCTTGCATCACTGAACCATAAGTTCACAATAATTGCATTGACCGAAACTTGGCTAAATGATGAAATCCATTCACTGTTTAATATTGATGGTTACACAGCTGTTCACCGATGTAGAGGAAGTCGAGGAGGAGGAGTCTCTCTTTATGTTCAAAAGGACCATGAATTCAGACAGAGATCTGATTTTGAAGAGAAGTTTCATGGCTGTAATACAGAATGTGTTTTTATTGAGGTTCAATCTATGAAAAGAAAATTGATTGTAGGATGTATCTACCGTCCTCCTAATATAGACATAAACAATTTCAAAGAATGTCTTTCAGATATCTTAGAACTTGTTGCTAAAGAGGGTAAACTTTGTTATTTATTAGGTGACTTCAATGTCAACCTCTTGAATGAAAACAAACATCACATAGATGACCTTACAAATATTTTGTCTTCAAATTATTTTTATCCCCTCATTTGTAAGCCCACTAGAATAACTCCTCAGTCCTCTACATTGATAGACAATATTTTTACTAATGCATTGACTGATGTTATAAAATCTGGTATTCTTTATACTGATATTTCAGACCACCAGTTTTTCAGTTTTCTTCCGTAATTAACAAACAGTCCACAAATAAATCAAAGTTAATTTATTTTAGAAATTTCAATGAAAGTAACATTAACAACTTCTCAAGTATACTTGCAAATATGTCTTGGGAAACAGTATATGAAGTTTCTGATGTGAATGTGGCCTATAAGAATTTTTATGCAAAATTTCGTTCCGTTTTTGACAAATGTTTTCCTCTGATTTCTAAAGGTAAAGGAAGTTCTGTAAAATTTAACAAACCATGGTTTACTCCAGAACTTAAGAAATCTGCATTAAAAAAAACAAGTTATATAAAAGATATTTACAAAACCCAAGTCCTTTAAATTTAGCAACATACAAAAATCATAGGAATAATTACAATCACCTCATTAGAAATACTAAACGAAATTACTATAGCGATCAATTTACTCAATCATCAAATAATTCAAAAACTACATGGGATATTTTAAAAGTACTACTCAATAAGAAAAATGCCTCTACCCCATCCCAGGCTACATTTCAGAATGGCACTTCAATCATAACAGATCCAACAGAAATTGCAAATAAATTTAATCATTATTTTATAAATGTGGGACCACACCTTGCAAAGAATATTGATAATGTTTCTGGTTCTCCTTCTGATTTCATAAATGAAAATTATCCCTCTTTAAATACGTTTGATCCAATAAAACCTTTAGAAGTACTTGACATCATTAAGAATCTTAAAAACTCTTCTGCTGGCCATGATGAAATTACAGCCTATGTTATCAAAAAAGTTGCACCTATAATTGTTGCTCCGTTAACATTTATTTTTTCCCTGTCACTTGAATCTGGTATTATCCCACAAGATCTAAAACTTGCCAAGGTCATCCCACTGTTTAAAGCTGATGACCCATCTGTATTTTCAAATTATCGCCCCATATCAGTTCTCCCGTGCTTTTCTAAGATACTTGAGAGATTGGTGTACTCTAGAATCTTGAGGCATCTTGATGCCAACAATATTTTGTATGAGCATCAGTATGGCTTTAGAAGGAATCATTCTACATATATGGCTCTCTTGCATCTTAGAGAAAAGATTTCAACTGCTTTTGAGAAAAATGAATATGCTCTAGGAATTTTCTTGGACTTATCAAAAGATTTTGACACTGTGGATTATGAAATCTTGTTATCAAAAATGTCTTGTTATGGTTTTAAAAATAAGGTTCTGAAATGGGTTGAAAATTATTTACACAACAGAGAGCAAATTGTAATTTTTAATGGTAAATTGTCAAAGCGAGATGTCCTAAAATGTGGAGTTCCACAAGGATCCATTTTGGGTCCATTATTATTTCTCATATACATTAATGATCTACCAAAAGCATCTAGTGTTTTGACACCTATCTTATTTGCTGATGATACCAATCTTTTTGTTGCTGATGGTAACTTTGACTCACTTATTGATAAGGCAAATTATGGGCTCAGTCAATTTGCTCAGTGGTTTCAGTTAAATAGACTATCACTTAATGTTAAAAAATCTAATTTCATCTTATTTAAGAATAAGAATAAAAATTACAATCCAGAAAAAACTAAAATTTATATTAATAAACATTTACTTTCTAATGTTTCATCAACAAAGTTTTTAGGTGTCTATCTTGATGAGAAACTTTGTTTTAAGAATCATTGTGAATCAGTGTATAAGAAGATTTCTAAATCTTTAGGTATTATAAAAAAGGTTAAACCATATTTAAAAACAAGTACTATATTGACTTTGTACAATACAGTAGTTTAATTTATCCCCATATTTCTTACTGTAATTTAATTTGGGCTAGTACCTATCCTTCTTACTTGCAGTCAATCCATAAACTTCAAAAGTATTTTGTAAGAATTGTCACTAACTCGCCAATCCGTGAAATCCTACCCGAACCGGAAACCCTGGTTAAATAAAGAAGTTCACGCCTTGCTAGCAGCCAGAGACACTGCATTCAAGTCAGGAGATAAAGTGGAACTGAGAAAGAGCAGGAATGAACTGAAGGATGGCATTAAGAAGGCCAAGGCCACGTATGCACAGAGGATCGAGGGACAGTTCACCTCACAAGACCCACGGAGCATGTGGAAGGGTATTAAATGCATAACAGATTACAAAGGCAAAAACAAACAATGCCCCAGGGACCCATCTCTGCCTGATGCCCTCAATAAGTTTTATGCACGTTTTGATGATCCAAACAGACCTGCTAGCACCAGACTCACCTCATCACCAGATGAAGAGCATCTCAGGGTGTCCGCAGCAGAAGTGAGAGGCAGTCTCAGAAAGATTAATCCTCATAAAGCAACCGGACCAGACAACATCCCAGGGAAAGTTCTGAAGGAATGTGCGGACCAGCTCTGTGAGGTGCTGGCTGACATCTTCACCACCTCACTTGCACTGGAGTCAGTTCCCACCTGCCTGAAGACCGCGACCATCATCCCAGTCCCAAAGAGCTCCACAGTGACTGGTCTGAATGACTATAGACCGGTGGCCCTCACCCCGATAGTCGCTAAATGTTTTGAGAAACTGGTCATGTCCCACATCAAGGCAACCGTCAACATCAATGAGGACCCTCATCAATACGCATACCGTGAGAACCGATCAACAGAGGACGCCATTTCTTCCGTGGTCCACACTGCTCTCACCCACCTGGATCAGAAAGACTCATACGTGCGTCTGCTCTTTGTGGACTTCACATCTGCCTTCAACACCATGATCCCCCAAACTCTGATAGACAAACTATCTACACTTGGACTAAGCCCCTCTATTTGTAACTGGATACTAGACTTCTTAACAGACAGACCACAGTCCGTGAAGATCCACAACTTCTCCTCCTCCACCATAACCCTCAGCACTGGCTCTCCTCAGGGATGTGTGCTGAGCCCCCTTCTGTTCACTCTGCTCACATATGATTGTACAGCCACACTTCCAGGCTGTCATATTGTTAAGTTTGCAGATGATACAGCGGTGGTGGGATGCATCACAAACAATGATGAGTCCAGCTACAGACAGGAGGTGGAACACCTGGAGAGCTGGTGCAAAGAGAATAATCTTCACATGAATGTGAAGAAGACAAAGGAGATGATTGTGGACTTCAGAAGGAACAAACACACCCATGCCCCACTGATAATAGGTGGGTCTGCAGTGGAAGTGGTCTCCAGCTACAAATACTTGGGTGTACACATGAATGATAACCTCAGCTGGAGCAACAACACCACCAGCCTGATCAAGAAAGGTCATCAGAGACTCTACTTCCTCAGACGGCTGAGACGAGCTGGTCTGAGCAGCCCAGTTCTCACCTCCTTCTACAGGTGTGCAGTGGAGAGCATCCTGTGCTCCAGCATCAACGTGTGGCATGGAGGCTGCACAGTTGAAGAGAGGAAAGCTCTGCAGAGAGTGGTGAAGGCTGCACAGAAGTCTGTTGGAGTCAGTCTCCCCACCATCACAGACATTTACACCTCTAGATGCAGGAAAAGAGCCACCTGTATCATGAAAGACCTCACTCATCCAGC
>JBBPBX010001482.1:22779-39092 GCA_038048925.1 Garcialebias charrua
ATCTGAGAATATAGTCATCAAAAGAGACTATTTCTATCTTTGATTTTATTCTAATGTGATCAAAAGAATAACTTTTGTCATTTTCATGATATATGTTATATGCTGTTATTCTTTAAATGTGAAACATCAATGTGTCATTTCTGCAAGTGAAAAGGTGTCAAAGTTCAGCTAAAATGTCAAACTGACTTACACTGAAATTGTTTTTGTCGAGTTTCAGCTAAAACTCTCATCTAGCGTCTGAAAGTCTCTCACTCAGATACTTTTCCTAAACAATTTCCTTCTCTGCGCTGAATTTCACCTTGAATAGTGATAACAAGTGGACCAATGAAAAAGAGACAAGCCTCACTCCTCTCTTTGATCCTTTTTTAAGTTCTAAGTTTTGCTGAACGCTTCAGAGTCTGCAAGAGTTTGGAAGGAACCAGAAGGTTCCTGAGAGTTTCTGGGAACTTCAAAGAGATGTGAACCTTTCCCAAAGAGCTGGGGTACGTTTGGTCAAGAGCTAACGACCTTCGTCTTCAGCTAAGGACTGATAACCTGCTGTTATGAGTCCACGTCGAATGAGCGTAAGCTCAAAACTTTGTTATTCCTTCCTGGAATAAGTTATCTTGAGCCAAAAACCACGACTGCCACGGCTTCTGCCGACGAAAGCGAGTATCACCGACACCGACAAGGTAAACACGTGTGGAGTCCAGCTTGGACTTGCGGGACCGACGACTCGTTCGTCCAAGGCTGATCACAGCTCTTTACCAGAACCGAGGCGGACGTCTTAAGGTAAAGGAGCCGCTGTTTGCTTGCTGGAGGTGTGATGATATCTTAGCTGGACGCGTATGGAAGAGTGTCATCTGGTTTCATAAATGCAAGATAAACTTCCTCTCTTAACCTCCCAATTCTTCTTAAATCTTTCCTCCTCTCCTTTCCCTCAATTCTAAGCTGGAAACTATTTTAAGCTAAAGCTGGAAACTATTTTAAGCTAAAGAGCCCACAGACTAAATATGTTAACATCCAGTATTGAAGTCTGTTGTGTTGAATTTAAGTGTGCTGACGTATTAAATTGAAAGAAAGTGAAATCATATCAATCAAGTGTAATGGTGTTAATTTAGTGATTTATTTTAAATAAATGGTAGTGTCGCCTGGCATACCAACTAAGTTAACGTGTCCATTGTCACTCTATAGCTCTGTTTATTTATCCATCATAAAGATCACAGAAATATTGGGTAAACTGAAAAAGAAAAGAATCCGTGAAATTACTATTCAATCTGAATAAGTAAATTAATTAAGGTAAAGAGGTCAGTATTAATATTGACCTCCTAATAATCCTTTACACATGGAATTAATGGAGCAAATAACTACTGCTGTCGATCAAAAACAATATTGTATCAGTATTTTTGTTGATTTAAAAAAAGCATTCGATACCATTGATCACACCATTCTCCTAGAAAAGCTGAACAAATATGGTATTAGAGGACCAGCATTACAGTGGGTATCTAGCTACTTAAAAGATAGGAAGCAATTTGTACAAATGAATGATGTAAGATCTGACCTCTGTAATATCACATGTGGAGTTCCCCAAGGCTCTGTACTTGGACCAAAGCTTTTTATTTTGTATGTGAATGACTTGGTAAATGTGTCAGGACTCCTTAAATGTGTACTTTTTGCTGATGATACCACTTTTTTCTGTTTAGGTGAAGATATAGAACAAATGTTGGAATTGATAAAGACAGAATTTGTCAAGATACAAACTTGGTTTAAAATAAATAAATTATCATTAAATCTAGAGAAAACTAATTACATGATATTCGGTAATAAAAAGAAAATTGTTGATGTCCCACTCAAAATTGAGGATGTTGAGATTTGTAGAGTGAGTGAGGTGAAGTTTTTGGGTGTTATCATTGATGACAAACTGACATGGAAACAACACATAAATTCTGTAAGAATAAAAATATCTAAATCGATTGCAGTACTGTACAAAGTCAGAGACCTATTAAATGATAAAGCTCTATATTTGTTGTATAACACAATCATTGTTCCACACTTAATCTATTGCATTGATGTTTGGGGGAATGCGTGTAAAACAATCACAAAACCTATTTTTGTATTACAGAAAAGAGCTGTAAGAATTATCACTAGAAAGCATTATCGTCATCCATCAAGTACATTATTCTATCACCTAAAGTTATTGAAGTTCCATGATTTGGTAGACTATAATATCTTATCAGTTATGTATAGAGCTCAAAATAATGCATTACCTTTAAATATCCAAATGCACTTTGTTAAAAGACAAAGTTGTTATAATCTTAAGGGGACAGAGTTGTTTGTAAAACCACAATTCAGAACCAGTTTGAAGGGACGTTCTACCTCAATCCAGGGAATTAGATTATGGAATGGCTTGGAGAATGTAGTTAAAAATGCCAAGTCAATGTTTACATTTAAAAAAATGATCAAAACAAATGTGTTAAAAATGAAATAGCGTAATGTGTATTGTATCAATTAGAAAATTAGAAAGAGTTAGTCATTTTGTACTGTTGTTAATGTGTATTGTATCAATTAGAAAATTAGAAAGAGTTAGTCATTTTGTACTGTTGGTTGAAGATTATTATTGTTAAATCTGATTGTTGAAAAAGTTGGTTGAAGATTATTATTGTTTACATGGCTGATTATTGTTGTTTAATCTGATTGTTGTAAGTAAGGGGCAGATATAATAAGATTTATTCTTCTTTCTGCTACCTTTCATTTTTTTACATTTTGTACACTATCATTTAATGAGATTGTCTTGTATTGTTTCTTCTGTAAAAAGATGAATAAACATAAACATAAACTTTTTCAAGAACCTTGGAAATACAGGGCAGATTGGAGATCGGATGAAGATTATTGAAGTTGGTAAAGTCAAGAGCTGGTTTCTTGATGATGGGGGTGATGGCAGCAGATTTGAAGGCTGTGGGAACAATGCCAGAGGTTAGGGAGGAGTGGATGATATTAGTGATGATAGGGAGCAGAGACGGGAGACAGGATTTAACAAGAACTGTGGGAAATGGATCAAGTTGACAGGATGAAGACTTAGACTAGCTGATAATGTCAGCAATGTCATCAGCAGAGAGAAGGGAGAAGACAGAGAAAGGGAGGGAGTTCAACATAGATGTTGGGGGCAGTATTTGGTCCAAGGTGTTTATAAATTGAAATAATCTTTTCATTGAAATATGACATCAGGGAGTTGCAAAATTCTGTGGAAACCATGTGAGAGGGTAGGGAGTTGGGAGATGAGACAGAACGGTGAAGGAGAGAGAACAGTGTCTTTGAATTGCCAACATTGGAACTGATGATGTCTGAGAAGTAGCTGGATTTGGCTTGAGAAATACTGTTCTTGTAATGGATGATATGGTTTGCATAAAGTTCCTTGTGAATTGTGAGACCAGATTTTTTTTATAGAGATGCTCTAGCCGCCGACCTTTGGATTTCAGGAAACGGGGTTCTGGAGTGAACCAGGGTGCAGAGTTGGAGAAGGAAACAGCCCTGGTTTTCAAAGGAGCAACTGAGTTAAGGATGTTGGTGAGGCTGTTATTGTAGAATGTGACAAGATCATCTGGGTTAGAATAACTGAAGGTGAAGAAGGTATTATTAATATGAGATAAAAGAATGTCATGGTTGATATTCTTGATATTACGGAAGGAAAGAGTGCGTTGAGGTTTCTCTGAGGAAAATTTAAGATTGACATTGAATGAAATCATCAGGTGATCAGTAAAAGGAAGTTCATCAGAAGAATAATTAGGAGGAGAGAGTCCGGAGCAGCAAAGTTAAGCTTTGTTTATACGTCATGCGAGACGTGCGGCTGCAGCCCAGCGATGACGTAATTGCGTGTTTGTCACCGACCGCATTGAGTGTTTATATTTGGAAAGACGTGGGGGGATACATTATAGTGATCCCTCCCTCTTCCCTCCCACTGCATACGTCACTCGTACTCCCAATGCATACGTCGGCGAGTTTCTCTTCAAAACTATCCATGTCAAAGCAAAAACAAAAACCGGCTTCTGGAAGAGTAGCGGGTAGCGGGTAGCGGTAGCCGTTTTCGCACTGCACAGCCCTCCCTGGCCCAGCTCGTCTGGGTTATCCCTGAGCCCAGTCTGAGGTGGAAAGAGAAGGGAGGGAGACGCCGCTAAAAAATTTGTTAGCGGAATATATATGTTAGTGTTTCTGAGTTTAATTTTTGTTAATAACTGATTACAAATCAGCTTGTTTTACATCGGCGTAGCCAGGTTTTTTGAGGGGCAATCCGTTAAAAGGAAAAGTGGAACAGCAACAGAGCAAGATACCCGTTGGCTCAGTGGTAGAGCGTCGGTTTGGCGCTCCAAGCCTTTTCTCAACTCGGGTTCGAACCTCACTTGGTTGAACTTATTTTAAGTTTATCTTTTATTGGATTAAAAAAAGGGAGTTTATGTTAACCACAGGCATAACACAAACTCCTTTTTTTAATCCAATAGACTATATGCCACGGGGGTCGTGACGTACTTCCGCCAAAATACCGGCCACATCCCGCACTTCTGGTTCCCATCCACTGCCGTTGTTGTTAGCGTTAGCTCCAAAGGTGGGCACATGACCGCTAGGGACCGCTAATGCGCTAATCCGCTAATCCGCTTACAGCGGACCTAACGTTTTTGTCAGCGTAACAACGGAGTGACTAACTTTTATAATTCATAAGCGGATTTGTGCTATTTTTATTTAAAATGCAGTACCGCTAATAACTAATTATCTATCAGTAAAAACAAATACAGAGCCAGCATAAGAGCCTGTAAATAAGTTTATCAGTAAAAACAAATAAACTTATTTTCAGGCTCTTATGCTGGCTCTGTAGCTGCTTGTTTTAGCTTTTTCCCCTGCTCCCTCACCGTAAAGAGCAGAGAGGAGGGAGGGTTGGAGGGGGAGCAGAGGGGAGAACAGACGCAGATCTACCATGTAGGCAAATGATGCCGTTGCTTGGGGCCCAAAATCAGCAAGGGCCCCAGCCCTGCCCCGGCCAGTCACCTACATCACTAACATTGCTCATGCTTGTTAATGTACATTTAACATAAAAATAATTATAGCTATGATGAAAACGATCATTAAAAACGCAATACAAAAACCGGTCGATTTCTGTATCCCCCTACTAAAAATGGACTATTCCATCTTGACATCTTCTGGGTCAGAGGTGAACTCGGGTGCCAACGTTTATGGCTAGCTGTTTGCGCTCGATCTCTTCATAAATCCGCAGAGAACCCCGCTGTTTCAAGCCAAATTAACGTGGCCTGAGGATTGTATTGTGTGTTTTGAGTCCACCACTCGACGGTGAGTCATTTGTTTTATTTATTTGGGTTCCTTTTATGTAGAAATGCGGTGGCGACACGCCCGTGTATTTGAGATTTAAAAGTGGTCTTAGGGATTAAAAGATCATTCTCATTTTGTTAATTTCGTGGCCGAATAGAATATATGTACGTAAAGTATTAAATAAATCCTTTGATTTTTGTAATTTCATCCTTTTAGGATCATTTTAGTTACTTTTCATTAAATCTGTTGACTGCCTATAGAATTTTGGAATTGGTTTAATTTATTTTTCGGTTGCGCAACAAAAAAGAAATTACTATTTGTTTTTTGAAACAATATTGAAGTAAATTAAGCTTAATTGACTCTTATATGAATTAAACTTGGATACAACTTGGAAGTGCACTTTAAAACTTGATCTCTAACTTTAATTTTACCTGTACTGTTGATGTGGTCTTTGAATTGAAGTTATAATAATAATAATGTAATAAACTTTATTTGTATAGCACCTTCCTGCAATGCCTTGCATTGACCAAGGTGCTTAACAGATATAGGATAATCTAAAAAAATAAATACAAAGTATGTGCATGTGTAATGAAGAATATAATTTGTACGTGCAGCTGTTAATACATGTAAAGTTTTTTTTAAATGTTTGTTGCTCTTTTTGCCAACTGTGATGTTTCTTCTGTCCAGGACTGTAAATATCCAGGTGGGTCAGGAGGAGTTAATGGGAAGCTGCTGCTGTGACGTAAGAGGTAGGATAAAGGTGTATAACAGTTCATGCACCGCTAGTTGGCAGTCTAGTGCAAATATTGCATAACTTGTTGGCTAGCAATTGTTGAATTTAATTAGCGGTTTAGAATTTAGCTTCCCCTAATTTTCATAAGACATTAGTGCTTTTGAAATTGCGGACCTAAATAAATTAATTAGTGCTTTAGAAATAGCAGAACTAATTTTTGGATTAGCGCTGCCCAGCTCCTAGTAGCAGACCATGACAACAACCCAAAACAGGAAGCGGCTGTGCGCTACCGGCACTGTTTCATTCTGTTTTCTAGCAACTATACAGAATGGACGGTTAAAGCTGTATCGTAGCTTACTTTAATCTTTATTGAAGCAGCAGAACTACATGACAAGTGTATTTCCTCTAGGGCCTCTCAACCTGTGTCACACCCAAATATATCCCCGTGGGAACATAGGCTGAACTCACAAACAATCTACTTGTTACAGGCACTACGGATAGCCGCAATAGTTCCGTTGTGTCCGCCCACCGGTGGGAACAGCTGTTCCGAGAGGGGGTTCCGGTGAAAATATATTGCGGCTATCCGTAGGGGGAACGTCGCCATAATGTTATATGGATTTATATCTGTATAGAGTTATCATTGGTGTGTATGCAGATTTTTTTTTTATTGTATTTAGTCATTTATGTTCGTGTCTTTCCCGCTAACCGGAAGTGCGCGGTCCGGCCGATGACTGCGTTAGTGCTGGAACGGAAGTCCGTGGCATGTAGTCTATAAAAGACAAACTTAAAATAAGTTCAACCGAGTGAGGTTCGAACCGGAGTCGAGAAAAGGCTTGGAGCGCCAAACCGACGCTCTACCACTGAACCAACGGGTATCTTGCTCTGTTGCTGTTCCACTGTTCCTTTCAACGGATTGCCCCTCAAAAAACCTGGCTACGCCCATGTAAAACAAGCTGATTTGTAATCAGTTAACAAAAATTTAACTCAGAAACACTAATATATATATTCAGCTAACACATTTTTTTTGGCGTTTCTGTAGTTATATTTTAATGAAATTCAGCTCGCGCTGAAAGGCGCAAACAAAAAACGCCCACAAACTTTGAACCAATCACACGCTGCGAGCCGCAACCTCGGCGTCGAGTAGTTCTGACAGGGGGCCATGTACAAGACAGTTGTCACCGGGGGATCGCAACGGGAGTGCAGACGGAAGTTGCACAACTTTGTTTCACTCAACAGGGGGTAAAAGACGTGCGACAAGAAGTATAAACCAGCCTTAAGTCCAAAGTGTGGCCCTTTATGTGAGTTGGAAAGTTGATGAATTGTTGGAAACCACAGCTGTCCAGGTAGGATGTGAAGTCTGGTGAAGGGGTTGTTGTCTTCATCCATATGAATATTGAAATCTCCTAGCAAGATAATGTTGGGTGAAAGAGCTGAGAGATGGGCGATAAGAGCAGCAAAGTCATTCATGAAGGAGTTGTTTACTTTTGGCGGGCGGTAGATAGTGGCAACAATGGTGGGGGTAGGGCCGGAGAGTAGACACACACTGTGCTCAAAGGAGGGGTAGGGAGGTGCGTGAACTGGCGTGACCTTCCAGTTCTCGCGGTGAATTATCGCGAGACCTCCTCCGTGGCCGGACTCGTGGGATTTGGCGATGTAAACAAACCTCGGTGGAGTAGACTCATTCAAATGAAAAAAGTCCTTTTGTTGTTGCCACGTTTCTGTAAGACATATGAAATCTAGCTTACGGTCAGATATTAGATCCTGAATAAGCTGACCTTTGCCCGTGAGAGAGCGAATGTTCAGAAGTCCAAACTTTATGGAGGAGGCGGAGGTAGCGACTGGAGCGTTAGCCGACCGAGCTAGGTTGGCTAATGTGCTGCTACTGTTAGCGGCCCGAGCATTGCGGCGTGTAGAACGGCGAGAGTCAGACCAGATGGAGTTTATGGGATTAGCCTTGCCAGAGTTGAGTCTACGGCGGGAGCCACGGTGAATGTATCTCCGATAAGGATGGAAGGCAATTTCCTGAAGAGGGAGCACAGGCCGGTAGAAAGTGAAGGCGAAGAAGCTCGACGGCTGAGTAATGGAGAAGGCCAGACGCTGGGTGGTGGAGAATGATCAGCTGGAGAGTCCAAACCAGAGCTGGCAGCAAGTAAATCCAAACAAACTGTATGTTTGATGATGAGATGAGGCAGAGACTTGGAGTAGAAATGCCCAGGCAAGGTTCCGTGAAAAACAGCAGAAAGGACTGAATAAAACAAAAATAAGAAAAAAGGACGACGAGCAGCGGCAGCCAGGATGCGCCAGCCTTCACTCACTGGAACAAGTTACAATGTTGGTGTAAATTCTGGAAGCCAGCCCCGAGCCTCAATTCATCACGCCCGCCGTGGGAGCGCCACAAGCGGCTGGACAGTAAGCGGAAGCCGGCCCTGAGCCTCCCTTCTTCGCGGCCGCCGTGGAAGCGCCACAAGCGGCTGGACAGAAAGCGGAAGCCGGCCCTGAGCCTCCCTTCTTCGCGCCCGCCGTGGAAACGCCACAAGCGGCGTGACAGAAAACAGAAGCGGGGTAAACGCGGAGGTGTCAGAGCTAGGCTAGCAGCTAGCCCACACAAACCGGCGATCCCATCCATGGTTTTGGCTAACGTGCGCTCCTTGGACAATAAACTGGATTATATACGCCTGCTACGAACGACACAAAAGACTGTGAGAGACTGCTGTGTGTTTGTATTCACGGAAACGTGGCTCAACAACAACGTTCCGGACCATGCTGTCCAGCTAGGGGAGCTAACATGCTACAGAGCGGACCGAACCCCCGAGGGAGGTAAGACAAGGGGAGGGGGGCTCTGTGTTTACATCAACAAAGCATGGTGCCTGGATGCTGCTGTGGTCTACAAACACTGCTCACATTTAGTGGAGTTCATGACTATTAAATGCAGACCGTTCTATTTACCGAGGGAGTTTACAGCTGTTTTGATTGTTGCTGTATATATCCCTCCAAGCTCCAACAGCAAAGTTAGAAGTGAGGCTTTGAATGAACTATATCTGCACATCAGTGAGCAACAAACAGCCCATCCTGATGCTTTTCTCATCACGGCTGGTGATTTCAACCATGCAGATTTAAAGAGTGTATTTCCAAAAACATACAAAAACATAAACTTTGCAACAAGAGGAAACAACACACTGGACCAAGTTTACACCACCATGAAAAATGCCTACAGAGCCCTCCCCCTCCCCCACATTGGTGCTTCTGACCATATCTGTGTTATGCTAAAGCCAGCATACAGGCCGCTGGTGAAAGTCACAAAACCAGTCCGCAAGCAGATACGAGTGTGGCCAGAGGGGTCTTCAGAGGCACTCCAGGACTGTTTTGACACCACAGATTGGGGTATGTTCAAAGAAGCTGCTACCACAAACAACAACACATGTCTCCAGGAGTACTCAGACACTGTATGTTCATACATCGCCAAGTGCATTGATGATGTTACCAACCTCAAAACCATCACTGTTCGGGCTAATCAGAAGCCATGGCTGACAGCTGAGGTTCACAGACTCCTGAAAGCCAGGAATGCTGCCTTCAAAGCGGGAGATCAGGTGGGCCTGAAGGCAGCCAGAAAGAACCTGACCCAGGGCATCAGTGAGGCCAAGGAGCAGTATTCCAGGAAAATAGCTCACCGTTTCAAGGACAGCAAGGATACACGCAGTCTGTGGCAGGGAATACAGACCATCACAGACTACAAACCCCCCCCCCCCAGACCTGTGACAGCTCAACCTCTACGCTGAATGAACTGAATGAGTTCTTCGCTCGGTTTGAGGCAAGTAACAGCACACCTGCACATAAATTCCCCCCCTCTCCTGATGGCCAGGTGCTGGCGCTGTCCTCAGACAGCGTAAGGCGTTCATTCATCAAGATTAACGCCCGGAAGGCCTCTGGTCCTGACAACATACCTGGTCGTGTGCTGAAAGACTGTGCAGGGGAACTCGCAGCGGTCTTCACGGACATCTTTAACATCTCACTAAGCCAGGCCATCGTCCCCACCTGTTTCAAAGCCACCACCATCATCCCTGTCCCAAAGAAGGCAACGCCCGCATGCCTCAATGACTATCGCCCAGTAGCACTCACCCCCATCCTGATGAAGTGCTTTGAACGGCTAGTCATGAAAAGCATCACATCTGTCCTCCCTGCCTCCCTGGATCCCTTCCAATTTGCATACCGACCTAATCGCTCAACCGACGATGCCATCTCCTCTGCCCTCCACACAGCTCTCACACATCTGGACACGAAGGACTCTTATGTTAGAATGCTGTTCATCGACTTCAGCTCGGCATTCAACACCATCATCCCCCAACAGCTCATCCATAAACTGGACAGTCTGGGGCTGAACACCTCAATGTGTAACTGGCTGCTAGACTTCCTGACCGGGAGACCACAGACAGTACGGATCGGGAGTAACACATCTAGCACCATCACATTGAACACAGGGGCCCCACAAGGATGTGTGCTGAGCCCCCTTCTATTCACCCTGCTAACACACGACTGCACACCATCGTACAGCTCCAACCACTTCATCAAGTTTGCGGACGACACAACAGTGGTAGGTCTCATCAGCAACAACGATGAGACGGACTACAGGAACGAGGTGAGCCGCTTGGCCTTGTGGTGCGGACACAACAATCTCACTCTCAACGTGGAGAAGACAAAGGAGATTGTCGTGGACTTCAGGAAGAGGGATGCACAACATGCCCCTCTGACCATCAACAGCACCGCAGTGGAGAGAGTGGACAGCACCAAGTTCCTGGGAGTGCACGTCTCAAAGGACCTGTCCTGGAGCAGGAACACTGCAGCACTGGCGAAGAAGGCTCACCAGCGCCTCTACTTTCTCCGCAAGCTGAAAAGGGCTGGAGCTTCAACCTCCATCATGTGCACCTTCTACAGAGGTGCCATAGAAAGTGTCCTGACCAGCTGCATCACTGTGTGGTTTGGTGCATGCACTGCATCCTGCCGCAAGAGCCTCCAGCGCATCGTGAAAGCAGCTGAGAAGATCGTCGGCACCTCCTTGCCCTCACTGCAGGACTTACACAGCAAACGCCTCACTCGGAAAGCCCACCGCATGGCAGGTGATCCCACACACCCACTACACAGCCGCTTTAGACTGCTGCCATCAGGGAGGAGACTGAGGAGTCTCCAGGCTCGTACCAGCAGACTGAGAGACAGCTCTGTTCATCAGGCAGTCAGAATGCTAAACACTCTGCCTGCTCTGCCTCCCCTCCCATTTGAACTGCCTTAACACAAAAAACTTTCTCACACATTACCACTCAACACAAAGTTTTTAACACTGGACTCTGTGTCATCAAACGGGTTATTCACTAAACTCTCGGTCATGTGCTCATTCAGTTTGCACTACTTCTCATATTTGCACTAATGTTTGTATTACATTACTGCCTATAGTCATACTACTGTTTACATTCACTGTTTACATTTATTAATACTGTTTACATTTATTACTACTGCTTTACATTTATTACTACTGTTTACATTTACACTACTTTTATCTACACTACTGCTGATACATATACAGTATTCTCTGACTAGCCTTATCTAAGGATGCCAAATGTGCCTTATGTGCCTCACTGCATATGCCACTTTGCCTCTATACCAACATCAACTACCTCATACATGTACTGTGTACATTAACTTATATGCTGCTGTGCCACTCTTTGCAAATGTCAACGCTAGAAACTTCAGTTTATTTTATAGATTTACGTTTTATACTTTTTATACTACTATGCAAAAACTCAGGACAGTATTACACTTTTATTATTTCATTTTATGCTTATGTTCATTGGGTGTTTGGTGTTTTAGGGGTGTTTGGTGTTTCAGTGTTGGTGTAAATTTTCATACTTTTATACTATTATGAAAAAACTCAGGACAGTGTTACACTTTTTTACTATTTTATGCTTATGTGTATTAAATGTTTTAGTGTTTAGTGTTTAGATGGTTACTGTTGCACCGAGGGACTGAGAGAAACGCAATTTCGGTCCTGTGTATGTCCTGTACATATTGCAGTTCTGACAATAAAGTTGACTTTGACTTTGACTTTGATTTGCTTTCCAACACTGACAGTTTTGGATGGAGCATGTAGGTAGCATGAGGGCGTTGTGACGTGGCGATGTAAGACATAATGCAGTTGCCATACATTTGGCTCTAAATTCCACAGATTTGAACCGAGGTGCACCAAAATCAGGTTGATCAATCATTATCCACCCCTTGAACTGGAATGCATGATAATTGGCCAATAGCCTCCATAGCGCCCCCTAGAATATTTTAAAACCTCAGCTCCAAGCCATTTTTTTCCAACGATAATTCTAAAACTCAGTGAACATCTGTATCTTCTGAGGACCTATGAAAAAGTATCTTGGAGCCCTGGTCCAAAACTAATAGGAAGTCAGCCATTTTGGGTCAAAGGGTCATTTTTGTGTGTTTCTAATTGTGAATTTTAACGAACTCCTCCTAGGGATTTGGAAGGATTGCCTTCAAACTCGATTAATATGCCCTTAACACAATGGGGAGTAAAAATTATCAAAATATTGTGTTTTCGTATACGCTAAAGGGGCGTGGCCAGGCCTCAAAGTTACGCTTCACGCCATCAACTTCCAAATGCTATAACTTTCATAGTAAAAGACCGAAATGTACCAAACTTGGCATGAGTCATCACTGTTGGATGCCCGACAATCCTCTGTGGTCATATTCTGATGTCATCAAAGCCCCGCCCCTTATAACAGGAAGTCCCTTTTTTACTTGGAACAGTCCTTCTCTGACACCCTTAACCCAATCAAGATGATCCTGTGTTGGAACACATTTAACAAGTTGGTCTTACTTGATTTAAAGCAAAAACCGTTTTTGCTGCTGGATGTGAGTGTGGCAGAGTGGCAAATTCAGAAGTGACGCAGTTGCAATACGTTTGGCTCTAAATTCTACAGTATTCTATGGGGCGCTGTGGAGGCTGTTGGCCAATTATCATGCATTCCAGTTCAAGGGATGGATAATGGCCGATCATACTGATTTTGGTGCACCTCAGTTCAAATCTAAGGAATTTAGAGCCAAATGTATGGCAACGGCTTTACGTCTTACTTCGCTACGTTGTAACGCCCACATGTTCCTCCTAAAACTGTCAGTGTTGGAAAGCAAGTTACACCAACATGTCTTCAGTCACTGGACACACTATCATGCTGATTAGGTAACAGGGGTCAGATAGGGTCCGTTCAATGTAAAACTTTACACTTCCTGTTGTCAGGGGGTATGGCTTTAGTATGTCATGATTTGACCATTCAGTCTTATAGGGGACTGGATGAGAAACAATCGTTGGTTTTATGTCTCAGACAGTTTTCCTGTAGGTGCTATTAGCACTTCGTTTTTCATGGCGAGTTGTCAAACTTTAAGGTCTAGCCCGCCCCTTCAGCATGCTCCAAAACAAACCGTTTTGATAACTTTTCGTCCCCCAGGTCTTATGAACAAAAGGGACAAGTTTTAAACCGATTGAGTGAAATACCTAGGTGTTTGTTCAAATGTGGAGGCTGTAATCTGTCAAAAAGGTGTGAAATTTAGGACGGCGTTCCAAAATGGCCACCTTCCTGTTTATCGTACAACGTTGGTGCCAGAGGGTTTTCTGTGCATCTTGGGGAATTGGACAAGTGTACCAAATGTCATGTTTCTACAGCAATTCTGTATGCAGAGGGTATTTTGAAAATGTCCAGGTGGAATTGCCACGCCCCCAAAATACGTAATTTTTCACCAGTCCTGATGCGTCTGCCAAATTTGGTGAGTTTTGGGATATGTTAAGGCTCCCAAAAGGCCAATTCATTTGGCGGTGTCACATTTCATGCTCCCCGCCTTGTCTGCCTGTTCATCAGTCCCTGTTCAGTCACTCTGCCACACTCACCTGCCTGCAGCTGCAATCAAGCTCACGAGTTCCACCTGTTGTCTGTCCTATATAAGCTCTTCTCCCTCACCAAGTCTCTGCCAGATTGTCGAATACTTTCAGTCAGTAGATGTCCATGTCCAGCGCCTTGTCCAAGCCCTCACCTGATCTCCTGTTCATGACCTCACGCCTGTCTCCTGGTTTTACTGGCCTGCTCGCTCCTTGCCTGGTTTGCTCTGCTTTTCTGATTCCTGGATCACGACCCTGTTTCTACCCACTGGACCTTGAGTAAGGATTACCCTCAGGACCTGTTTGTTCAACCTCTGCCTCTTCGTGTTTTGACCCTGTTTCCTTCTGGACCATGATCTAAGCCTGTTGAAGCAAGCTCTCTGCATTAAAGGCCTCTCTCGCCAACTTGCCCACCACCTCAGGTAACTTCTCAATTCTCTGTATTAAAGGCCTCTCTCACCAACCTGCCCACCACCTCAGTTAACCTCATTTTCTGGTCTGGTTCCACCCAAGAAGATTGGTCCTTTGAGAGGCTCTTTGACTGCTACCAATTACTCCATCCTAATAAAATCTGTGAACTTTCTCTGTGTCTGGTTGTATTTCAGAATCCAAACCTCTGATTCGTGACAGGCGGAAAAAATTGCAGCTTGAGCCTGAACAGAGTGATTACAATAGGCCTTCGCAGCGCTTCGCTGCTCGGGCCTAAAAACACATCAAAATTGTGCTTTGACAAACAAACAAAAATTGTTGAAGCGAAAGAGGGGCAGGTAACGCTCTTGCTTGAGTTTATACCCTTTCGCATACATGCTGTGGGCGACGAGCGTCACTCGCGTCAGCTGCAGCTGAGGAGGCGTCAGAGTTTCTCAGCAGCAGAGATAAGCAACACGGTTCATGCGTGGCTCCCCAAACAACAAGACAGCCATTTGTTCATAACTTTATTATTATTAAGCCTGAGAGTTGCCAGATTTTAGCAAACAGTTGCCGAACGCACCCTGACAAAATGAAAATGGTGCAAAAAAAATGCAAAAAAATTGTAGAAACGTTTCGTCTTTCATCCGAAAGACTTCCTCAGTCTGCATTCAGCTCAGTCTTATAAATAGCACTCTCTCACAGTGGATCAACCAGTTGGCTGATGACAGCCGAAACCAGCTGCTCACATGATCAAGGAGGACCATCAGCCTAACTCACACCAAACAACCATCCACTCGCTCACTCACACCTAGGGTCAATTTAGAGTCACCAATCAGCCTAACATGCATGTTTTTTGGTCTGTGGGAGGAAACCGGAGTACCCGGCTGAGTGATACTAGCAATAACAGCATAGGGGAGGCCTCCGGGTTCAACTGTCCCCCTCTTACAATGCTGTTAATGCTAGTATCACTCATCCCTCTGTGAATAGCAAACAACCATCAGGGTGCTAACAATCCATCGTTAGGCTGATGGTCCTCCTTGATCATGTGAGCAGCTGGTTTCGGCTGTCATCAGCCAACTGGTTGATCCACTGTGAGAGAGTGCTATTTATAAGACTGAGCTGAATGCAGACTGAGGAAGTCTTTCGGATGAAAGACGAAACGTTTCTACAATTTTTTTGCATTTTTTTTGCACCATTTTCATTTTGTCAGGGTGCGTTCGGCAACTGTTTGCTAAAATCTGGCAACTCTCAGGCTTAATAATAATAAAGTTATGAACAAATGGCTGTCTTGTTGTTTGGGGAGCCACGCATGAACCGTGTTGCTTATCTCTGCTGCTGAGAAACTCTGACGCCTCCTCAGCTTGGCTGTCTTGTTGTTTGGGGAGCCACGCATGAACCGTGTTGCTTATCTCTGCTGCTGAGAAACTCTGACGCCTCCTCAGCTGCAGCTGACGCGAGTGACGCTCGTCGCCCACAGCATGTATGCGAAAGGGTATAAACTCAAGCAAGAGCGTTACCTGCCCCTCTTTCGCTTCAACAATTTTTGTTTGTTTGTCAAAGCACAATTTTGATGTGTTTTTAGGCCCGAGCAGCGAAGCGCTGCGAAGGCCTATTGTAATCACTCTGTTCAGGCTCAAGCTGCAATTTTTTCCGCCTGTCACGAATCAGAGGTTTGGATTCTGAAATACAACCAGACACAGAGAAAGTTCACAGATTTTATTAGGATGGAGTAATTGGTAGCAGTCAAAGAGCCTCTCAAAGGACCAATCTTCTTGGGTGGAACCAGACCAGAAAATGAGGTTAACTGAGGTGGTGGGCAGGTTGGTGAGAGAGGCCTTTAATACAGAGAATTGAGAAGTTACCTGAGGTGGTGGGCAAGTTGGCGAGAGAGGCCTTTAATGCAGAGAGCTTGCTTCAACAGGCTTAGATCATGGTCCAGAAGGAAACAGGGTCAAA